>CAWUEQ010000136.1:0-33402 GCA_963921185.1 Dasysyrphus tricinctus
GTTTCCTAAGTGGTCGATCAACCACTACAAATTTGGCTTGTTTTTCTAATCTGTGTTTTAAGGCAGTGGAAAAGCGATGTCAAATGGACGTGGTTTATACTGATTTTGTTAAAGCTTTTAGTAGGGTTAATCACCAAATCTTAATTAAAAAATTAAAATTATATGGTTTTGATGGCAGCCTACTAAATTGGTTTAGTTCCTATCTAATTGGTAGGAAACAAGTCGTAAAAATTGGGGATCTGGAATCTAATTCAATAATAGGGCACTCTGGTGTTCCAAAAGGAAGCCATTTAGGTCCACCGTTGTTTGATCTATTTATAAATGATTTTCCATTAGCCTTATCGAGGTCTGAGTGTTTAATTTTCGCTGATGACATTAAAATGTTCAAAGTTATAAATAATTATTATGATTGTGTTGCTTTTCAACAAGATATTTCAAACTTCGAGTCATGGTGCAAGCTAAGTGACCTTCACCTGAATCTGTCAAAGTGCTCGGTTATGACTTACAGTCGTTTATCGAATCATATTGTTTTTGATTATTTCCTAGATGCGAACAAGCTATCTAGAGTTCGTGAAATAAAAGACTCAGGTGTAGTTTTTGATGATAAACTGAGTTTTGAGTCACGTGTTTCATATATTGTTTCAAAATCTAATTCCATGCTAGGTTTTCTCAAAGCAATTTTTTGTTCTATTGTTCGACCATTATTGGAGTACTGTTCTATTATTTGGAATCCTGATATTAAAAAACTTATAGTACGAATTGAGAATATTCAAAGAAATTTTTTAAGATTTGCTTTAAGAAATTTCGCAACAAATGATACTATAAATCTTAATCATCATAATAGTAGATGCTTATTATTAGGAATGCAAACTCTTGAAGCAAGACGTAGAATGTACAGTGTCATGTTTGTTCGCGATATTCTTTCAAATGATATTGATTGTGAGTTTTTGCTCTCTTTAATAAATATTTACGCACCAAGTCTACCTTTGAGAATGAGACAAATCATTTTTGAAATTCCTCATTCTACTAACTATGGACAGCGTGAGCCTATTTCTCATTGTTGTAAATTTTTTAATATGTATTATAATGATCTCGATGTATATTTATCAAGATATCAATTTAAAGCTTCTTTGTTTCTATTATTACAAAATAGTAATTCTTAAATCTTATTGTACATACTTACCTATTAACATTTACTTTGTAGTTTGTATAAATTTAGCATTAAGCAAATCTGTGGATTTAACTACCGTAGATTGAATAAATAAATAAATAAATAAATAACAGAGTAAGAAAAGCTACGAAAGACTTTACAAACGCAGCGGAACTCAAAAATATGCGAAGAGAGGTGGATGGAGGAGGTATATAAATATATACATATTTTATATAATAGATCAATTGCTAGTTGGCTCATGTGTTGTGCAGATTGCGTTTTAAGAGTTCGCGGCTATTTTCATACGGTTATTTCCTTTTTGCTTTTGCTCTGTTGTATGTTTAAATGGAAGGGCATTATAGTTTGTGTATTATTTGTCAACGTGGGCTTCATAATCGAAGGTATCAAAGTCACCTTTTGACCGATGATATGCTTCAAGGTCAACCTGCGCTGGTTGATTATGTGCGTGTACACGCCATTATAGAGTTTTGTGTTTTGACTTATTTTTGACCTTGACTTTCCACGACTCACAAAAACTGATGTGAAAAAGTTAACTTTAGGTTCCTACCAAATTAAACATGCCAAATCTTATTGTGGGGAACATTTACGAAATGGTCCTTACACAATTGAAATATATCAAGATAATACCATATAAAATCTGAGCTACATATGTGACCCGCAATGTTTGGTTGTTTAGACACTATGTTTAAAACACAAGTTCTTATGTGGGGGTATTTGATTCTAATAATATTGAACTTATTTAAGTATTTATTTAAATTGTATTACCTTTTATTTTGCGTCAATTTAGTTCAAGAAAATGCTTTTTTTTACCTACCTAAGTACATAATATTTCAAAGATATACATAATTGCCTCATTTTTTGTATGTTTTATTATCTTATTTATATTAAAATGCAAGAGGCAATCAAGACATCGAAATGTAGATAAAGACAACAAAAATAAAATTCTTGAAGCTAAACAAAAGGTAATATCACACAAGTTCTTGTTCGACTTTAAATTATCGCTTAAAAATGCTTGAATGGTGGTTGATGACAACGCAATTAGTTAAAAATGATCAGATCATAATTAAGGGAATGGATGTTTACAAACACGCGCTTCTCTCTATTCATTAAATCTCGATCATGGTGATAGCAAAAAAAGAAGTATAGGCGTCGAAAGCTTCATCAAAGGCTATTCAAAAAATCAAGGTCTTGCAGACCACAACTGGGGCCTTTGCGAGAAACAGTGCATCAAAAAAAAAAATATGAATGTAACTATGCAACTTCGATTATAATCGTGTTAGCCGAAATTGGTTTTCACTCCTCCCTAGATAAGCTCCTCAGATCACATATCATGTTTCTCGAAAAGACCCCAGTTGTGGACAAAATCTGCAACGGGCTCTTAGTCTATAAAAAACATGCTTAATATGGTTTAATATGGCAAACACGTAAATAGGGATTTCTAGGAGAGTAACAGAATTTGTGGAAATATTTTAACCGAAATATTAGTATTTTTAAAAAGTCGTTACTAATTATTTTGTTGAAAAGAATATACTGGCCTTGTTTCTCGGAGAAGAAAAAAGATAGGTTAGGTTGGGTTAGTTTGAAGTGGCTGCCTGCCAGTCGTGAAGACTTACACACTTAGAACATGAGTTGGTTCATTGTGACATCACATGAATCTAGGAAACCCTTTTCGTTACTCGATGAACTATTTGGAGCTTCTTATGAAGCGGAATAGACTGCCTATGTCTAAGTTTACTAGATCACTAGGAGCATTGAAGTAAAAATCACCAAGGTGTTGATCGACAATGCCATAATTAACATTATTTGTTGATCCGAACGCAAACCGATTCAAATGGATATCAATCAACAAAGTTGTTCCATTTTATTAAAAACCTTTGTAGGGTTTTCGTTTCTTGAACAAAATTTATTGGTTTTGTGCGTTATTAATCAATTTTTATTAGATACAAAATGCAATATTTGTTGTGAATATGTATTTAATGTTAATAATATCGTTTTCACTTTATTGTTCACAAAAAGAAAAATTAAAAAAAGTTCCCCTAGGATTCGAACACTAAACCCTTCGGTTGGTTCCTGACACATCAATCAGAAAATTCCAATCCACACAAATTGATGCTACGAAAGTTTTTGACTTACACACTAGCATGTTGATCGACAATGTAACCCAACAATGTTGATCGACATAGTGTGGACCCTGCTTGAATCGAATTGCAGAAAAACTGTTAAAGTCAAAATATTTCCCCAACATATTTAGAATAAGCATAGCAAACTCTATTCAAAAATAGTTCGATCCATGAATACAAATGGTGTTCGAAAAAACGCATACCACGGTAGTGACCATTTTTTCGCGCCTAACTGATGTCAAATTTTTGCTGCTCCATGTCCATATCACACAAACCAATTTGGAGAGTAGTTTGTTTATCATGCAAATATACGGTGACATATATGCTGATCTGCGACGACACATCCACTCTAGCGAAGCTGTACGAACATGAAAATAAAAACAAATTTTTTGATTTTATTTTCTTCAAAACTCTGGAACAGATTTTGAACTCAAACTGCAAATTCTGTAAATGAGTTGTTATAACTTTTAAAAATATAGAATTTTAAAGCTGCAGCTATAGTCTTGCCAGGTCAGCCTTCTCTAGTAGTGAGCAACCTCTTTATAAAAAAAAAAACATAAATAGTAAAGGCTTTGTCTTACTTTTGGAAAAAAAAATATTTTTAAAAAGCCTTACTATTCTTCTGTATGTGTGCAAAATTTTGGTTAAGAGTGTTCCGGGCTGAAATAGTGATCTCGTGAAAAAGATTGTGAAGGGTGTACTTCTAGGACATCATTGGAAAACATTTTTAATTTTGTTCTCTTGTTTTTGGTAAAAGCCTCTAAGAAAACGAGAAAATGGCAAAAATGGCAGTTTTTCAAAGCAAATTTAGCTTACACTATAGCATTTTTTGCAAAACAATGTTTAATAACATAAAATTCCTTATTTTTATTATGCCACTATTGGAGAAAAATTTTAATTTTGTAGGGGAGAGGGGGGCACCCTAGGACAATTTTTACAAAAACCAACCTGGAACACTCATACATCACAATATAAATTTTATTCTTGAATGACGTTGTTCTTTGGTATTTTTCCTTGTAAATAGATGCCCTTTCATACCTTAGTGTCCAAATCTGCCCCCCTAGGGGGGTAGATTATTTCAAAACATAACATTAGTTAAAATAAGTCGTAGGGGATTGTCTTTCTCTAATGCCTTAGTGTACTGGAAAGGAAAATTATTAGCTTGAAGATAAACCAAGCCATAATACACTTTCGAAGATTTGATGAAATAAACGTCTATATCTTCTTCCGAGGTGCTAAATACTTGGGCGACAGTATGTTTTTAACTGTATCCACTGTTCACTTTTTGAAACGCTATTTATTATATTTAATTTTAGCCTAGTCGGGACATGTCCAAATCTGCCCCTTATCTACTGTCCAAAAGTGCCCCAAGTACACAAACAAACTAAACTTTTTTTTCTTTTTTAAACAATGTTAAACAATAAAAAATTTGTTTAATAAATCATCACAAAATAACTAAATATGATAATAAAGAACTTTTTTTGCGTTGATTCCAGATAGTTTTTTTCTAAAATGCTTACGTCTTAGATCGAAAAAAAAAATACAATGGGTACCGGAATACAAACATTTATTTTTAATTATTTTTTAAAAGCTGATATCGTCCCAAATGTCATCAGATATCTATTTGACGAAGAATTGCTACTATTAAATTGTGATTAAGTATTAAAAAGTATTTGTTTTGATACTTTTCTGGCCGTTGTCCTAAGCTGCCCCTGTCCTAAACTACCCTCCTCTCCCCTACCTAATAAAAATTTTACTAATACAAATTAAAAATGCTTGTAGATTTTTTAGAAACGCATTTTTGACAGTCAATTTTTTATACCTAACGGTATTTTTTTTGACAATTTTTTTTGCAGTGGATATAAATTCAATTTATTTTTCACAATTTTCATTTATTATATAATCATAATTGTATCATCTGACATTGAAATGTTTAGTTCTTAAAAGCCACTTTTTGACAGAAAATTTATGTAAATTTGGAAGTTAAAATTTGTTATTTGTACAACTTTCTTTTTTTTTATAATTAATTTTTTTGTTGTTAAAAATGGTTTGCTCTGCAAAAAATTGCCCTGAGGGCGCAAATTCTACCCCACTATACGCCTGTTTCGGACCGTGCGGAAATCTTTACCACGATAAATGCATTGGTTCAACTAATGCATTTATAGAGAAGATTACAAATTCTAAATTTGCGTATTGGTATTGTACGAATTGCCGTAAGCTCTCCCTGTCTCAACTGGCTTTTAAAATGTCTGATTTCAAATCAGACATTGTAAAACTTTCCAAGGGATTTGAAGAGCTTCTCAGTAATTTTAACAAGGCAGTCGCAAGTTTTAGCTCATTGACTCTTCCTAATGATCCGGTGGATATTGGAACATCTACTGATGACCTAATGCAGGAATCTCTTCCTCCAGTGATTTTGCCATTTGATGATGATCTTACTGCGCAGTTCATTTCAACGGTACAGTGACAAAAAAATTCAGAGTTGTGTTTGATTGTAGCTGCAAAACGGACAGGGGTATTTCATATAACGAAGTACAGCAGCTAGGAGAGAAGCTTCAGCGAGACTTGTTTGAGATTGTAATGCGTTTTCGCAGACATAGGATAGCTTTCAGTGCAGACATCAAGATGATGTTTCGGCAAGTTAGAATAGCTAGGCATCAATGGGATTCGCAAAGAATCTTCTGGCGAGAATCTCCTGGCGAGAAGCTTCAAGAATATTGGCTGACAGTCGTGACTTATGGCATGACATCTTCGGCATACAACGCGGTGCGAGCATTGATCCAGTGTGGGCGAGATGCTAGGGAGTCCTATCCAGATATAGAGCAAGTTATTTGCAACGATTTTTATATGGATGATTGCGTTTCGGGTTGCGACAGCGAAGAGGAGGCGTTATATACTGCAAGGCGATTGGATAGAGTATTACAAACGGCTGGGTTTGAACTTCGCAAATGGAAATCGAATAGTCAATGGCTAGCTAGCCGATTGCCCTCCGTCAAGGAAGAGGTAATGATTTTTGATAATAAAGAGCAAGCTACCGTATTGGGCTTGAAATGGTTAATAAACCAAGACCAATTTACGTTCGAGGTGAAATCGCCGGAAATCACTGGCAAAGTTACGAAGAGGAATCTGCTTAGCTATATTGCACAGCTATATGACCCCAATGGGTACATCGCGCCAGTAATTATTATCGGCAAGATTATGATACAGGATTTATGGCGAGCTGGGTTAGGTTGGGACCAAGAGGTGCCAGCTGAGATAGGGAAACGGTGGCAAGAATTATGGCAAGGGATAAGATATCTGGAACAATTTCGCATATCTAGATGGCTCAATACAGACGGCAAGGCCAAGGTACAAGTTCACGGCTTCTCCGATGCCTCTACGACGGCATATGGAGCTGTGCTATACGCATGGGTAGAGCAAGCTGATGGAACGGTAACAAGCAAGCTGATTACGTCAAAAACAAGAGTGGCTCCACTTAAGACGATATCTGTACCTCGGTTAGAATTGGCAGCAGCAGAGCTGCTCGGGCGGCTATTGGTGGAATTGTTTAAAGCAATGGAATGGGCAAGCGTAGATTATACACTCTGGACAGACTCGATGGTGGTTTTGTATTGGCTACAAAAACTACCCCGTGATATGAAAACTTATGTAGGAAACCGCGTTTCATCAATTCAGATGAATACTCGTGTTAATAGTTGGCGGCATGTCGGGACTAAGGAAAATCCAGCAGATTTACTAAGCAGAGGAATGCTGCCATTAGAGTTAGTCGAAAGCAAGCTATGGCTACACGGGCCATCATGGCTAGTACAGCAATTGGCCAGTCAATCCAGTGAAGGGCGAAGTTCCGCCAATGGCAGCAAGCGAAATTCAAATATGTGCGATCGCACAGGCGAAGGAAACTTTGGGTATATGGGTACCTGAGCAGCAAGCCAGTGTTCCGATCGAAGAATATGCTTCTCGGTTGGAAAAGGCGATCAGTGTGCTAGGGTATGTGTTTCAATACATAAATCGGCTTAGACTAAAAGCAAGGGAACGCAAGCATAGGCGGCGAAGCAAGCGAGCAAGGTATAGTGTAGGTCCGGCGTCTATGACACCTACAGCTGATGAAAGGATGAAGGGGTTAAAGCTTCTCATCAAGAAAGCTCAAGGAGAGGTTTACGGCAAGGACATATCGGCTCTCCAGAAGGATGGACAGCTGACGGAGCATAGCAAGGTAGAGTCTCTCAGGCCAGTGTTTGATGGCGAAGGTATTTTGCGAGTAGGAGGGCGCCTACATCGTGCAAGCGAGGAATATGAGGTGCGTCATCCGGCCATTATCCCTCAAGGTACGAGGTTGGCCTGGTTGTTAATTGACCATGCTCATAGAATGACGAAACATGGAGCAAGTCAAATCATGATGCAGTTCATTCGGCAGCAATACTGGATACCCAAACTGCGTAGCGAGCTTAGACGTTATATACACAAGTGTCCAATTTGTGTACGTTATAATTATCGGCTAGAGCAACAGCTCATGGCAGAGTTGCCTGCGGATAGGGTGCAAGTCGGCAAGCCTTTTCTACATACCGGGGTCGATTATGCAGGGCCTTTTGTAGTTAAGGTATTGGATAGGGATGGCAAGCGAATCACCACAAGGAAGGCTTGGGTGGCAATCTTTGTGTGTCTAAAAACAAGGGCGGTCCACATTGATATGATTGGAGATTTGACTTCTCTGTCATTTTTAGCATGTTATGAGCGATTGGTCAGTCGGCGAGGGCACTGCCAGCGTATGTTCAGTGACAATGGCACGTCATTTAATGGCGCGGCAAGGGTGATTAAGCAAGCCTGGAAAGATTGGGAGAGGGATGAATTATTCGGCCAGTTGAATCAGCGAGGAACAGAATGGATATTTATGGTGCCAGCTGCCCCTCACCAAGGGGGTATATATGAAGCGGCAGTCAAGTCGATGAAATATCACTTGAAGCGCATAGTCGGCCAGAGAATATTAGAGAGCGAGCAATTTTTAACATTGTTAATCGGCATAGAAGGGATATTGAATTCCCGGCCAATTCATCCCCTAAGTGATGATCCTACAGATATGCAAGCGTTGACTCCGGGTCACTTTCTGATAGGTGAGCCAATTGTGTTACCGCCAGCATTCTCGACAGCTGAAGAAACAGGAGCAAGGGGGGCAAAGCTCTTCAGAGAGAGACAAGTTATGTTCGACCATTTCTGGAAGAGATGGCGAGAAGAGTATCTTGTGACATTGCAAGAGAGGAAGAAGTGGCGTAGGGAAAAAGAGAGTTTAAGGGTAGGCCAGCTAGTAATTATAAAAAGCGAAAATTTCCCTCCAGCCCAATGGGCTATGGGGAGGATCAGCCAGCTGATTACGAGTAAGGATGGGATAGTAAGGTCCGTAGTTTTACGAACCGAAGCAGGACAGCTAACAAGGCCAGTTCAGAAAATATGTATATTACCAATTGAGTAAATAAGGAGGCAGGGTCGGCAAGGATATATGAGCTAAATTGGGCTCAACAAGCCTATCATATATAACGATTTTAATCCAGTTCTCAGTTTCGTTACAGTTTTTACAGCAAGGAATGACCAAGGCAATCAATGGAGAATGAAGCAGCCAGCTTAAGGCCAATCAGCAGCCCAGAGATGGAAAGGACTTAGATGAAAAAAGTTCCTTTTTTGTCGGGACTGTATCGAACGCGAGCGTACGAGTTTATTCACAACACTACAGCCAGCGAACGCCAGCTAACCTATACTTCAACATTCTATATTATATTATATTATGTATTATACGAAAGTGCATACAAAAGAAAATGCGTCCTTCGTTCTTATAGGAAATTATAGTTTAGTCTTCATTCAGCTCTGTAATCGGCAAGATCGGCAAGCGTTTTGTATTACAAATAAATTGGGTTTTTTTGCAAGTGCTTTTTCCCAAACAAAATTCGTTTGTTTCATTTTCGGTTTCAATCGGTTCAACGTTGGGTTTTTTTCCGCATCTTCATGCGAGTGTTTAACTTCGGTTGAAACAGGGTATAAAGGAACAATTACGTGCAAGGGTTTTTATTATTGAATATGTTTGTTTGGGCCATAAGCATGCTTAAAACCGAAAATGCTACTAAATTCACCAATGCGTTGCTGAGAGAACGGTCACACTGGCCACTTTTCAATATTTTTGGTGTAACCCGAAAACTAAGCCGAGTTTGACAATTTTACGTTGTATACTTTTTGTTCATAATTAAATTTTCTTTTAGAATGGATAGTTCAAAAAATTGTACAAAAAAATTTAAGCAGGAAAAGTTAACAAAAACCAACCTAAGAAAAACCAAAAAATCAAGGATATTTAATTTTTTTATAAATTGTGCATAACTTTTTTTGAAGCAAAGATAGGGTCAAGACATGCAGAGACAAACTAAAGCAGAGACTAAAGGCTTTATTATGGCATGTTCAAAAATTAATATTTGTTCAAAATTGACAGATATATTCCCATTCAAACCTTATCATTTCTTATAATTTTTCGCAGTTTTGGCCCGAAAGTCCCTTTTTCGGTACAATGTGGTAAATTTCACTTTCGTAAAGTGTTCGAAATCTAAATTTTGATACAATATGACATAACAACTACAGATAAATTTTAAAAAGTATATTAAATCGCAATTTCGTTTTTCGGCAGTTCTTAAATGCTTTCAGACCTGCAGATCGAATGACTGGTCCGATTAACATAAGATTTGGTACTAGGTGCTAGGAAAGTTAAATTTGTCATAATGTACCAAAAAATAGGCTTTCGTGCAAAAACTGTGAAAAATGATAAGAAATTGTAAGGTTTGAATGGCTATATCTCTGTCAATTTTCAAATAGTATGGGTTTTTTAACATGTCATATTAAGGCCTTAAGACTTTAGTTTACTTTGTTCATGCATGTCTTGCGCGTGTCTTGGCTCCGAAAAAAGTTATGCGCAATTTAGAAAAAAATTAAATATCTTCGGTTTTTCGTTTTTTTTATGTTGGTTTTTGTTTTCCTGCTTAAATTTTTTTAAGAAATTTGATAAACTATCCATTTCGATAGAAAATTTAATTTTGAACAAAAAGTATTAAATGTCAAATTGTCAAATTCGGCTTAGTTTTCGAGTTATACCAAACATACTGAAAAGTGGACAGTGTGACCATTCTCTCAGAAACACATTTGTGTGAATTTAGTAGCATTTTCGGTTTTAAGCATACTTATGGGCCAAGCAAACATATCCAATAGTAAAAACCCTTGCACGTAATTGTTCCTTTTTAAAAGGTCTATTCAATAGGCTATTTATTTAGTTTGTAAGTTTTATATAAAACAAAAAAAAAATAGAGACATAGATGCCGAGTTTTTTATAAATTCTTCTCGGTGAAAAATAAAACCGGAATCAATTCTAGTTTTTAAGATAGTTCTTAGGCCGAAAGGCATTAGCATTAAGTTATTAGTTTAACTTAGAGTGCCCGAATGGGGCCAGTAAGTTAGTTGTAAGATATTGATAAGTAGGCTAGCTTTAAGATAGTTTTAAGATGAATGAAAAATAAAAATGAATTTAAAAAAAAAAAAAAAACGGTCAGAGTTTATTTAGTTCTTCTATTCCTGAACGCGCCTAGTTCTAAAAGTCAGAATGACGCAAGAAAAATCCATGGATAATTTTAACCAAATTTTATTAACCATGTCCCATACAAAATTTGACTGGCCATTAACCAAATGATAAACTTAACCCTGTCGTTAACTTATCTAATGTTTTACGACATGCATGAATACCTTCCCTTAATTATGCACTAATCTAAACAAGGATAGCTTTCTTCAGTTTTATTTGAATATATACTCTTGTTTGGTGCAAGTGGCCCTTAGAAAATCAATTATATTTTTCTTTTTATAACGTGGCCAACATTTAAAAAAAAAATCAATGAACTTATGGGGAAGAGCAAACATTTGCCTTGTAAGTATTTAAATTTCTATGGATAAGGTAAGTATCTTTTTCTCTAATCATTTTCTTAATCCTCTAAGCGTTGAAGGAATAAGAACAGAAATAATCCTAAAGGTATACCTATAGGTTTATCTGTATACTAGGTATATAAATATATGTAGGTATATATGTACATTCTACAATGTAGGGAGCCCCACTGGTGTAGCAATAATCTATTTTACCTACCGCAGATCTTTCAAGGAAGGCCAAACATTAAATTAAGTCACAAAAAATGACCCATGAGGAATGAAAAGGCGTTCGTGGGCGTGATGGTTACTAATTGTCTCCTTGGCCATAATTTCCCCAAGCAGCTTTCTTGGCATTAATGATATTTACATTGGGACAGATAGGTATATCCCTTGAAAAAGGTTTGGCGGACGAAGACGAAGATAAATATTTGAATTTGCAAGGGAAATTCAACCACAAATAGATAGAGTGTTGATTTCTGTTGTGTGATTAGATTAATAAAAAGTGAATAAGGGAATCGTATGTTTTTTATAGCTTGATGCATACTACGTAATTTATTTTTTATTTAATAAACTATATGCTGTGTGTAAAAATAGCTACCTACAAACTACATATTATTTTAAATTTTGTGGTGCCATCAAAGTATAGTGTTAAACCACACATACTACAGTTACATAGATATTGCATCCACAGTATAAATGAAAATGTCCATTTTTTCAATATTTTGTGATTGCAAACTCTTTTTCTTCACCCTCAAAAATGGAGTCGGTTGATCCAACTACTGCAGTGCATTAACACCTGCGGTAATAAGTCCCGTGGGCGTTATTTCCCAAAATAAATGTAAAAAACACTCAAGGGTTTATTTTCCATTTTGAAATGGAAACAAAAGCTGTGGGTTCTGTTTTTTTTTTTCTTGTGGGTTTTGATTCCAATTATGAATGGAAAGAAGACCCATTCAATAAAATGGATACATAGGATAAATTCAAAATGACTCTAAATCCAGATTCTTTAAATGCAAAAGAAACTTTGCATGGACCCAACCTCGCACCCACCCCAAATCCTATAGTGTGTCCAAGCAGGGGGGTTGCAGGGGGGCAGCATGGCCCCACATACATACCTCACTGTTTATTCGCCGTAATGCTGGGTGCCAGCACTTTATTTATGCAAGATGCAAAGCAAGTGTAATAGTTGGGGAGCCCACTAAGGGATTTTGGGATTTACTCGAGCGCGTCAGATTAGTATAAAGGGGGGTACCGTGCACCCTGCTGAGTACCTCCACCATATATCAGTCATCTATGTAGGGCCGGGCGCCTAGGGCAGGTTGTCAGATTAGAAAAAAAAAATCGATAGCTCGAAATACTCGAGCGCGTCTGATTAAGATAGGGTAGGTTAATTACATGCTGAAAAGAGTGTATTTCAATAATCTGACGATTTGAGTGTGACCTAAGGTAGTGGGAGGGTTACAAACTTGCAAACAAAAATTGTCACCTGGATATTCTCGTGCGCAATTGAATTTTTGTTATTGTATGAAGCAAAAAATTCTAGGATAACGGAAAAAGTATAATCTGCCGTTTTTCTCGTCCCGTTTAGGAGGGAGAGGTAATTTTCGAAAAAAACGACTTAAATGGAAAAATAAATATTAAAAATCAACGACAAAACTTAAAATGCAAAACAATAACGGTTTTGAAAGGCAGAAATCTGTTCTTTAATTCTACATTAAATTGAATTATTTGAGTTAATAGTTTTCAAAATATTTGCATTTAAACTCAAAATTTTTATATAAAAACGCAACAAAAAAATATTTGGGTTAATTTTTCTCAAAATTGTGGAATAAAAACTAAATTTTCTTTTCGTGTGGTCAATGCTCGTGTTAATTTTGAATCGAACACAAAAAACTGGAAGCTTTTATGTCTTCTTGTTTTTAAGAAAATTGTTAATTACTGATACTACTTTTGTATGAGATTATAATATTATAACATTATGTAACTGTTCCCATTAGTAGCTATTGACATTGGAAACAGAGAATACATTCAAGTTAATGCAAACGAAATTTTGGCAAACACCGAACCTCGCACATACCCCAAATCTAATAGTGAGCCCAAGCAGGGCGGTTGCATACATATCTTACTTTTAAAACGCAGCCGTAATGCTGTCAGTGCAAGCAAATTAAAAATATCTCAAAAAAGTAGTGTCAGTAACTTGCAATTTTCTCAAAAACTAGAAGACACAGAAGCTTCCGGTTTCTTGTGTTCGATTCTAAATTAATATGAGCATTGACCACAAAAAGAAAATTTAGTTTTCACTTCAAAATTCTTAGAAAATTTGACCCCAACATTTTGTTTGCGTTTTTTATCAAAATTTTGAGTTTGAATGCAAATATTTTGAAAACTATTGGCTTAAATAATTTAATTTAAATGTAGGATAAAAGAACAGATTTCTGGCTTTTAAAAGCGTTATTGTTTGCATTTTAAGTATTGTCGCTGACTTTTAATATTTTTTTCCATTTAAGTCTTTTTTCTCGAAAATTGCCTCTACCTCCTAAGCGGGGCGACATAGATCCCCCTCCCATAGTAAGAAATGCGTGTACATATTTGAACCTTCTAAAAAAAATCGTTTTCAATTTTTGGTGCCAAAGTTATTATACTCTCCCCAGTGATTGAAAAAATCCTGAATAAAAATGTTTCTTCTTTTCAAATCGTCAGATTAAGAAAACCCCTCCAGATAATCGTCAGATTAAGGTTCAGCACATGTTGGACTTCGAATTGAACCATATATATAAAAATTTGACGCGCTCGAGTATTTCAAAATTGCGATTTTTTTTGCATTTTCAAGAAGCTGCCGCAAGCTTGCGTCACATCCGAATCGTCATTCTTTTGAATGTGAGCATCCTTGGGGGTCACTTAACATCCCCTATTAAAATCTGACGCGCTCGAGTAAATCCATTTGCTTTCCAATTTCTACACTCCCATACAGCCACCCCCACCACCCAAACCGGCAGATTAACATACCACCGTTATTAGAAAGACCCAGGCCATATACACTATCTATATCTGACGCGCTCGAATATGTCCACGTGGACGTGACTGTTTTTTTTTTTTACATTTTTGAACGCCTGTAGATGCTCCCCCCACCGTTGAAACGGTATAATTTACTAACATTTTTTTCTCTCTATCATCAAATCTTCAAAATCCATTTGGTCCCAACGACGCTCGAGTAAATCCACATTTAGCATCGTGGGCTCTCCTACTATAAATAAGATCTCCAGAAAACCAGTCACTTAACAACAACCATTGCCTCAAAAGTGTTTGGAAAGAAATATTGGAGCGAAAATTTAGCGTGATCTGCATACTTACTTACTTACTTAAGGTGGCGCTACAGTCCGCGGTGGACCAGGGCCTCAACCAACAAGCTTCTTCCAGCCGGCTCGGTTTCTAGCTAGCTGTCTCCAGTTTTGCACGCCAAGTTGGTTGAGGTCCTCTTCCACTTGCGTGCGCCACCTTTTACGCTGTCCACCTCTATACTGCATTCACTGAGGGAAAAATGAATGCACTCCGTACAGAACCATAAATGTAAATTGTATGTACCGATGTTTGCAAAGGATTGCCATCGAAGGTCTATTCACTAAGTAAAGTTAATGTGTACTAGTTATAATTCAAGTTATGTATCGAATAAAACTAACAATCTAGAGTACCGATTTGTGTATTGGATAAAGACGTAATATACAATACTCATTACAAAACTATGGACCAGCTAAAGTCAAATATGTTTCGATTTAATAAAATTTAAATTTAAAAATTAAGTTTATGTGCTGAGTATAAGCAATGTGTACTAAGTCTATCTCGATATCTATTCAATAGAGACGTTTAATACCCAACACATAACAAGTGCCAGCCATCTAAATAAAAAATTATTAACTGCATTAAGTTATGTGCTGTGTAAATACGACGTGTACTGAGTCTATGTCTACATTTATAGAATGCAGACGGTATATAATCAGCGCATATCAAGCGCCAGCCATCCAACAATAAAAAACATTGATACATAAAGTTATATACTGAGTATATGCAACGTGCACTGAGTCTATAGTGACATTTATTCAATGCAAACAGTTTATACTCAAGCGCCAGCCATCCACCAATAAAAAACATTTTTTACATGAAGTAATGTACTGAGTAAATATGACGTGTACTGAGTCTATGTCGAGATTTATTCAATGTAGATGGTATTTACTCAGTTCATATCAAGCACCAGCCATCAAAGTATAGAAAACATTTATTACATAAAGTTATGTACTGAGTATATGCAACCTGCACAGAGTGTATGGTGACATTTGTTCAATACAGACGGTATATAACTTAATGATGCAATAGTGCAATCCCATCACCCAAATTCCAGAGAACACATTACTTCATGGTGCAGTGGCCAGTTGCAGTCATCATCACCCAAATTCTAAGTAAATTAATATTCAATCATAACTCATGCCTTTTGTTCTATTCTTTCCATTATAAATACATGTGCAGTTAAGATATCAATTTGAGTTGTTATTTGCAAATTGAAAATAAAGGTTCAGGCAATCTGCCTGAAGAAAAAATATTTTTTTAATAAAACATAATACGTGTTTATTAACTGGCGCCCGAGCAGTAGGGACAGTGAAAGTGTTAAAAACTCCTTGATGTTTTTAAATAAGTAAAATAAAAGTAAAAATAAAAATTATAAAATAAAAGTGAAAAATTAAAAGTAAAAAAAAAAATCAAAGTGAAAGTTCAAATAAAATTTACTAAGTGAAAAAAAAAAGTTAAAGACTTTAAAATAAAAAACATCTAAAGTGAAAGTGGAGAGGCCCCGGAGTCACCTTTAACAATTAAGTAAGGACAAAACGGAAACCGCCATCCTTTTTCATCGGAGTTACCCTCACGAGATCCCGCAAACAATTTGGAAAAAGAATAGCAGCTCCCAAGATGATATTAATCTTGTAAGTCATAATATTAATATTGATTTAAAAAGAAAAATATAGAAGTGAATATTATTAAATAAAAGAAAGGAAACAAATAAAATTTAAAAGAAGAAATATAGAAAAGAAAATTTATTGATTACATGATATTGAAAAAAAAGAGAATAAATACAAATTTTAAGAAAAATTATAAATATAAAATTTAAAAGAAAAGAAAAAAAATAAAGAATTAAAAAAGAGAATAAATTAAAAATTTTAAGTAAGATTATAAATATAAAATTTAAAAGGAAAGAAAAAAATAAAGAATTTTAAAAAATATTATAAACAGGAAATTGAAAAAAAAAATAATTGATTTAAAATATATTAAAAAGTGAAATAATAAAAATATAAAAGTGATTTAAATAGGAAAAAAAAAAGAAAAATAATTATTGACTTAGAAAAAAATACAATTATATTTTATTAAAATTAAATAACATCTGAAAAAACATAAATTCAAAAATATTAAAATATTAAATATCTATCTCCTTACTTTCTTGAAAATTTAAATTAAAATATTTAAAAAATGAATCCTAATAATTTGGTCAGACTCCCTCGTCCGGAAAATGCCGTACCGGCTGGTGCACCACCTGCTAATGCAGGACAACCACCCCAAAATGCACCCAATGAAGCATTTAACATGAATGCTATTACCGAACACGTCAATAGAATAATTAATGAAACTCTTACTCGAGAAGGTAGAAATATTTTGCAATCTCTACTTAACCCGAACCTCGATTTTGCAAATGACATAGACCAACCTATTAACATAGGAAATGATAGAAATTTATCAGATTTAGATAAAATCCCAGACGTTGTGAAAAGCCTCCGTGAATTTTCGGGACAGGCAGGAGAATTTAGCTCCTGGAAGAAAAGTGTCGATAGAATATTAACAATATACGAACACCTTAAAGGTACACCTAAGTATTACGGAATTTTGAGCGTCATCCGTAATAAGATAGTAGGCTTAGCTGATATAGCTCTTGAGTCCTATAATACGCCACTAAACTGGCAAAAGATCTCAAAATGTTTAACCCTCCATTATGCGGACAAACGAGACATTGGTACATTAGAGTACCAAATGACCACTCTCGTACAAGGTAATAATTCCATTCCCGAATTTTACCAAATGGTTTACCAGCACCTTTCACTTATTCTTAATAAGCTCTCAAGCATGGATATGAACCATGAATCACTTACCAACATGATACAATGTTATCGTGGTAAGGCATTAGACACATTCGTTCGTGGATTAAGAGGCGATCTCCCACGCCTCCTCAGCATTAAAGAACCTGTAGATCTCCCACAGGCTCTCCACCTTTGTCTAAAACTCCAAAATATTGATTACCGAACGCAATATGCGAACAGTAGTCAGCATATGATGCGTAGAGCACAAGGCTCTATGCAACCACCACCAATACCAACGAAACGTCATATTTCGGTCCCCCGCAAACAATTCTATCCGGAATTGTTTCACGATCCACGGCCCTTCAAACCCAACTACAACCAACACAGATTCCAAAATAGGACACCAGGACAATACGTCCCAAGGCCTCAGCCTCCGCCAGAGCCAATGGATATTGACAGAAGCATCCAGTCAAGACAAGTAAATTACGCAAACCGACCACCAGTCCGTCATTTTGCTGTAAAACGTGGAAACCCTACAAATTCCCACCAGTACAATACGAGACCAGCTGATAAATTCCAAAGAATTTATAACACCTACAACACGGAAGTAGATGAACAACCAGAGGAAATTAAAAACACAGATGACTTGGAACACCAAGAGCCGGACCAATATCCAGAAGAAGAAGAAGAAACCTCTCCCATCGACCAAACTGAAGAACCAGATGATATCTATTTTTTAGATTAAATCACTCTTCACTTCCCTACGCCGAACTAAAAGTGAAGAGTGGAGAAGTATTAAAATTTTTAATAGACACAGGCTCTAGTAAAAATTACGTTCAATCAAAGCGCATAAAAAATCCAATACCTAATGAAAAATCATTTTTTGCCAACTCCATTGGTGGTAACATTGAAATTACTCACCATTCATTTTTTAATCCATTCGATAGAAATAGTACTACTAAACTGAAATTTTTTATTCTTCCAAATTTAACGTCATTCGACGGCATTATAGGAAATGATTCCCTAAGAGAACTCAAGGCAATCATTCACACAGACAAAAGTTTTATGACAATCTTTGATAACACAAAAATTCCCCTAAAACAATACAAATCTGAGATAATAAACAATATAAATATTCGTACTTCACACCTATCCGAAGTACAAATTAAAAAACTTCACGATATTATTAGGAAATGTCCTAGTCTTTTTGCAGACCCGGACGAAAAACTAACCTATACGAGTAAAGTAAAAGGTGAAATCAGAACAACCACTGACACACCGGTTTACTCAAAAACATACCCATATCCTATGGCACTAAAAGAAGTTGTCGAATCTCAAGTAAAAGAATTACTTGACCAAGGGATAATACGACCGTCAAGATCTCCATACAACTCCCCCGTATGGATAGTCCCTAAGAAAATGGACGCTTCCGGTCAGAAAAAATTTAGAATGGTCATTGATTACGGGAAACTGAATTCAATAACTATTTCAGACAAATATCCAATACCAGAGATAACTGAAGTCCTGGCACAATTAGGAAAAAATAAATTTTTTACTATTATAGACTTAAAAAGTGGATTCCATCAAATACCATTGAAGGCTGAATATATAGAAAAAACTGCATTTTCTGCATTTGGTCTCAAGAACGCTCCCTCAATCTTCCAAAGGACATTGGATGATATCCTAAGGGAACATATAGGCAAGCGTTGCTATGTTTATATAGATGACATCATCATCTTTGGCGAGTCCGAAGACGAGCATCTAGAGAACATAGAATTAGTCTTTACGACACTTAATAAAGCAAATATGAAGATCCAGTTGGACAAGTCAGAATTTCTAAAAAAAGAAATAGAATTTCTAGGATTTTTAGTAGGTATCAACGGCATAAGAACAAATCCTGCTAAAGTTGAGGCAATTGTGAATCTTTCACCGCCCCGTAACCTCAAAGAACTTCGTTCATTCCTCGGCATGTGTGGATATTACAGACGATTCATCCAAGATTATGCCAAGTTAGCAAAACCGCTAACTTCTCTTTTAAGAGGGGAAGATGGACGCGTGTCCAAAAACGCATCTAAGAAAAAAATTATTCAGCTTGACGCAAATGCGATGAAAGCCTTCAAAAATTTGAAAAACGCTCTTACTTCTAAGGAAGTCATTCTTAATCACCCGAACTTTAAAAAGGAATTTGAACTAACAACTGACGCTTCCGACTATGCCATCGGCGCAGTCTTATACCAAGATAAGAAACCAATTACATTTCTTTCTCGGACACTAAATAAAACCGAAGAAAACTACGCTACCAATGAGAAAGAAATGTTAGCAATCATTTGGGCTTTAACAAGCCTTAGAAATTTCCTATACGGATCAAGAAAGGTAAAAATATTTACCGACCATCAACCACTAACATACGCATTGAGTAATAAGAATACTAATAGTAAAATGAAAAGATGGAAAGCCATCTTAGAAGAATACAATTATGAGTTAAAATATAAACCAGGTAACACTAACGTAATAGCTGATGCACTCTCAAGAATTCAGCCAATAACTCATTTAAACTCTTTAACTATGACTCAGCATAGTTCCGAAAGTTCTTCTCATAATCTTATCCCTACAGTTGAATCCCCTATAAATGTCTTCCGTAATCAAATAATTTTAAAACTAGGTAATGAAGACAGTTATCAAATAAAACCTCTTTTTTCGAATTTTACCAGGCACACCATTATTAAGCGCAAATATAATGAAAAAGATATAATTGATATCTTTAAGAGATATCTGAACCCCAATCTGATTAACGGACTTTCAACACCAGAACAAGTCATGGGAAAAATACAACAAATTTATCCTTCTCACTTTAAAAATTATAAAATTAGATTTACCCAAACTCTTGTGCAAGACATAGAAAATGAAACCGATCAAGAAGAATTAATGCTTACAGAACACAAAAGAGCTCATCGAAACGCTGAAGAAAACAAACTTCAAATTCTGCAAAAATATTACTTCCCTCAGATGAACAATAAGATCAAAAATTTGGTAAAACGTTGCACAGTATGCAAAGCAAATAAATATGACCGACATCCAAACAAGCAAGTAATCGAGCCTACTCCTATCCCAAATTACCCAGGTCATACTTTACACATAGACATATTTTCGACAGAAAAATTCCTCGTGCTAACAGCATTAGATAAATTCACTAAATTTGCGCAAGCAAAAATAATAGAATCTCGTTCAATAGAACATATAAAGAGACCTCTTCTAGACATTTTATTCTACTTCTACGTTCCAGAAAATGTCGTTATTGACAATGAAAAGTCTCTGAATTCCGCATCAATTACTTCCATGTTAGAGGATGACCTCCAAATTAAAGTCTTCACGACTCCTCCATATAAAAGTGAAGTTAATGGACAAGTGGAACGATTCCACTCCACATTATCCGAAATTATGAGATGCCTTAAAGCAGATGGACCTCCTCGTTCATTTGAGCAACTCTTGGAACGATCAGTCAATGAATACAATTTCTCAATTCATTCCACCACAGGTAAAAAACCTGTTGAGTTATTTCATGGGCGAATACCCAGATTGAATCCCGAAGAATTTGAGAAAGTTCGTGCTTCTAATATTGAAACCCTTAAATCAAAACAGCAAAAAGATTTAGAATACCATAACAAAAAAAGAAAACCAATAAAGCATTACTCTCCCGGTGAAACTATTTTTGTCAAACATAATAAGAGATTAGGATCAAAATTGACATTTAGATACACGAAAGAAATAGTAAAAGAAAACAAGAATACAGTAGTTATAACAGAATCAGGCAGAACGATTCATAAAAGTCTAATAAGAAACTAAAATAAGAAATTTTAATTACAGGCTACTATTCATCACCGTTAAAGGAGAAATTCAAATTCTGGATTTCTCAAATTCACAATTTGTATCTCTACATGTTGGACAGGCAAAAATACAAGAAGGAAACCTTAAAATAATACACGACGTTGATATTGAACAATATCAAAATTTTATTGAAGATATTACGCCGACTTTAAATCTTAATATTACCCGCAATCATACATTATTCCCATTAATTTCGCATGAGGTTGAACAAATAAAAAATTTAATTTTACATATTAAACCCAAAACCAGGAAAGTAAAGAGATCACTAAATTTTATTGGGTCCGCATGGAAATGGATTGCAGGAAATCCTGACCATGACGATTTTTTAATTATAAAAAAGAAAATGTCAAACTTGTTAAAAAACAATAATAACCAAGTTGTTATTAATAAATTACATAACGAAAGAGTAAACAATCTAACAAAAATTAATAATGAAATTTTAAAATTCTTAAAGAAAGACAATACTGTTAATAGTAAAATTTTAACCAAACTTCAATATAAGATAAAAATAATTAAAGAAGAATTGCAAAATATAAATCTTGCCATTAATTGGCCAAAAATGGGAATCATTAATTCATTAATATTGTCAAAAGAAGAAATAAACCTAGCTATAAATACATTAGATAAAGAAAAGATTCCTTACGAAACTATTGAAGAAGCATTAAATTTTGCTGAAATTACAATTGCAACAAACATGACTTCACTTCTTTATATTATAAGTATACCAATAACAAAAGAAACAAATTATGATAAATTGTTGTTAAAACCTATTAAAAAGGGAAAAGTGGCCCTTGACATAAAATATGAAAATATCATACGAACTAAAAATGAAATTTACGCAATAAATAATAATTGTAAAACTATTAACCATGTAACAATTTGTAATTCTAAGAATATTGTAAATCTAACTAACTCCACATGTATTGCTAAATTATTAAAAAGTTTAAAAGCAGAGTGTAACCTAATGAACAGTCAGCATCTTCCCTACATTGACGAAGTAACATCTGGCATCATCTTACTTAACAATTTCAACGGAACAATCAAGGCCGAAAACATGAGCCAAAATCTTACTGGCACGTTTCTCATCAAATATCACGATACCAACCTTACTATCGACAATCAACAGTTTACTTCAAGAGAAATAACTACCCATAAAATCCTTCCAGCAATACTTCAACCCTCTCCCTCAGAAAAAGAGTACCACAAACTCATATCACTCGAAATGGTCAACGAACTTCACATCAACAATACAAAAGAAATACAACAAATTCAAATAGAAGAAAAAACTCACAAATTCACCATATATGGGCTGATCATATTTCTTGGCATACTATTCACACTATCAACCATATGCAAGCCATTACTTACCAAATCCAATCAGTCAAACATTACCATAAAAACTATGGAAACAAATCGAGACGAAATACCATTGCATGTCATTTCAGAAGAAACAAAGTCAACGATCTCATCACCACCAGCTCACGTAATACCTACATCAAAATTTTATGACCTACCCTACTTTTGAATAACAAAAGTTACATCATTATCAACTTACATAATACCGACAGCAGAGTTCTATGACCTAATGCACTTCAAGCGATCGAGGACAATCGCATTTAAGAGGGGAAGACTTAATGATGCAATAGTGCAATCCCATCACCCAAATTCCAGAGAACACATTACTTCATGGTGCAGTGGCCAGTTGCAGTCATCATCACCCAAATTCTAAGTAAATTAATATTCAATCATAACTCATGCCTTTTGTTCTATTCTTTCCATTATAAATACATGTGCAGTTAAGATATCAATTTGAGTTGTTATTTGCAAATTGAAAATAAAGGTTCAGGCAATCTGCCTGAAGAAAAAATATTTTTTTAATAAAACATAATACGTGTTTATTAACTTATACTCAACACATATCAAGCGCAACCCATGCAACTGAAACTGTTATACGTTACGTTAAGTTATGTGTTGAGTAAATACGACGTGTGCCATTTCGACATTTTTTCAATACAGACGGTATATTCTCAATACCTACACATGTATCTATTGACTAGCTACAGGCTGAGTCCACGCAACTTGTACTGACTCTATGTGTATATTGAGCACTTCAGCCATCCAAGAAATGAGTTTCAACTTATTCAGTTTTGGCACCAGTTTTTGGTGCCCCCAAGTGGCCTGGTGGATGCGTGCTATCTTCGTGTGTGAAAGGTTCCCAGTTCAAATCCGAGTAAGTATCACAAAGTATTTTTAAAATAAAATAAATATCTAGAAAATAAACTTTCAGAATAAGGTGAAACGTTACAGAGGATTCTCTCAAATGTATGGACTCATAACATAAATGTCTAGTGACATATGGACTCATTACACAAATATTTATTTATTTATTTATTTATTTATTTATTTCGTCTTTCAAGTTACATGACTTTATGGAGACTACAGTGAAATCAAATAAAAATAAGATATACAAAAATTTCAAATAAATAAGTTAAATAATCAAATTTACAACAATTTTAACAAATCTCTCTTAATATCTAACCTACTTTTATTAAAATCAATAATAAGATCAAATTCATTGAAAGCAATACAAGAATCAGTAATTGGATTATGTTTAGCATAATTTGTACTATGGAAAGGAACATTTAGAAAATTGCCCTCTCTAGGTCGCAAACTACGAGACGGTACATAAATATTAAACATTGACAACAAAACCGAACAATCAATGTTAGAATTTAGAACATCAAAAGCAAAGAGTACCGAATACAGTTTCCTTCTCAACATTAAAGGTTTTAAGTCAATTAACATACATCTGGTCTCATAAGACGGAATACTTGAACCTCGAAAAATCTTTCGTAACGCGAATTTCGTGAATCTTTTCTGAACCTTTTCAATCCTATGGATACTTGATTGTGTAAAGGGATTCCATATAATGCAACAGTACTCAAGCAAAGGTCTAACAAGGGATAGATAAAGGGTTTTAAGAGTATAAGGATCTTCAAAAGATTTAGAGTTTCTAGAAATAAAACCCAACATCGAGTTAGCTCTGGATATTACATGGTCAATTTGAAGCGAAAAACTCATTTTAGAATCAAAAATAACTCCAAGATCCTTTTGACTCATTAATCTTTCTAAGGAATGATTTTCAATTTTATAATCGAAGAAAAACGGATTCAGTATCTTTGAAAATGTTACAATAGTGCATTTTTTAATATTAAAATATAACCCATTTATATTACACCAGTTAACTATACAATCGATGTCAAGTTGAATTTTACTGGCATCAAGTGGAGATCTTACACAGCTATAAATCTTGAGATCATCGGCATACAAAAGGCACCTAGAAAAAGAAATATGATATGGCAAATCATTAATAAAAAGAATAAAAAGGAGCGGCCCAAGGTGGCTGCCTTGAGGAACACCGGAAAAATTAATAATTTCATTTGATAGTGCAGCGCCAATTTTGACATATTGCCTACGACCAACCAAATAACTTTTAATCCAATTAAGGAGGGAAGAGTGAAAACCAAGTAGCTCAAGTTTTTTTATGAGAATATTGTGTTGAACACGATCGAACGCCTTTGAAAAATCGGTATAAATTACATCGACTTGCAAGCGGTTTTCTAAACAGTCAAGACAGTAATTTGTAAATATTGACAAATTAGTTGTTGTCGATCTCCCACTCATAAAACCATGTTGATGCTGGGAAATATGATTGCGAACTAAACTATATAATTTATTCTTAACAATTGCTTCAAATACTTTTGGGATAAGCTGAAGTTTAGCAATAGGCCTATAATTTTCCACAGATCCCTTAGATCCGGATTTATGCAGGGGAGTTATCAGAGAATGTTTCCAGGTATCTAAAAATATACCTTGTCGTAAAGACATATTGAAAATAAAGCACAGTGGGGCAGCAAGATTGTACTTGCAAAATTTTAAAAGAAGAGGTGGAATATTATCCGGTGCAACAGAGAAACTGTTGTCAAGTGATGATAGTGCTGTTAACACATCATCTATAGATAAACACAGGCTACCAGCATTTATATTAGAATTGAAAGTATTCAAATTTTGATTATAATTTATGCCCAGATCAGAAAAATTTGATTGGAAAAACAACGCAAAATTATTACAAATATCATTTTAATTTTCAGAAAACACTCCTCTGTACGATACACTAGATGGAATCCCAATCGATTTCCTTTTAGAATTTAAAAATGACCAAAAACATTTAGAATTACTTTTGATTTTCGACTCGAGAGACCAAATATATTGCTTATAAGTAAATTTTTTTAAAAATTCGTACTCCTTCCTAGTTCTATTAAATTGTTCGCGAAAAGTAACCGAAAATTTGCTTTTTTTATGAAGTTTATTCATGACGTTTTTAAGCCTGGATAAACTTTTATTGAACCAAATTGGCCTTTTTGAATTCTTTACAGTTTTTATGGGAACAAAATTTAAAATGGCGTGATCTAATATGTTCCAAAACATAGTAAAAGCTATCTCTAAGTTAGTACAATTTAAAACAATTTGCCAATTCACTGACTCAAAATATCTATTCATAGAGACAAAATCAGTATTTTTAAAATCATATTTTTGAACTTCGTTTGACGAAAATTTAGATTCTATTAAAACAGAAAAATTAAATTTTATTTCTAGTGCTTTATGATGAATACTGTTTTCTACTAACTTAAAACTAGCTTCATTTAATTCAGCTTCAAGATTTTTATCAATAAAAACCAAATCTAAAATACGTCCAATAGAATTATTAACATCATTAATTTGATACATATTCAAAGCCATTAAACTATCAATTACATTGTACTCGAAATCTTTAGATACATTATACGGAAATATTTGTTTCTCATCATGTGAAAGTAACCATTTTATATTAGGTAAATTAAAATCACCAAGAATTACAGTATAACAATTTTCATCTAGATTTTTTGCAATCTCTTTTATATTTTTTACGTGAGCATCATAAACAGAATATTGAGAAGATGGAGGAATGTATGAAACAAAAAAATATATATGAATAGTATTATAAGCAGGTAAAATGGATAAATCTACACATATACACATTTGCTCAATATTAGTATTAGATAAAATAATTTCTCTACTTATATAACCAGATCGAATAGCAAATAAAATACCGCCTCCTCTATTTAAACCCGTCTGTACGCAGCAGCGATCTTTTCGGAAAACATTAAAATCAGGTGTGAAGAATTCGGTTGTTAGAAAACTATCATTTAACCATGTTTCGGTCAGAGCGATAATATCATAATAACAATCAGCAACAGAAATAAAAAAATCATTGGATTTTGTTCTCATACCTCCAACATTATGGTAAAACATGGAAAGGCGATCATCAGAGGCAGCAGCAACAGAAGTTTTTATTACGTCAGAGCAATTTGTTGGTTTGGGTGCGACTCGTTTTTTGGACGACTTATAAACTGCTTAATCTGGACTCCAACAGGCCAGATAGATGTATTAAGAGCAGCATTAAATGATCCAGCTGGGACACCCAGTTTAAAATTAATAAAACGAAGAGATGAAATGTCTGCATCATTTTTTACTAACTAAGAGCAAACCAAACTTGTGGTAGGCAAATTAAGACGACGTGCAGTGTAATTTATAACATTGTCTTCGGTGACTGTCTTATTTAATCGACCAATATGAATAAAACGTAGCCGGGGTACAGATGGGAGAGCAGTAAGAGCATCAGCATCACTGCCAATCAGTTGTTTATGTTTACGTTTTTTGTTATGAACGTGTGAAAATGGAATTTGTTTATCCAAAGCATCATGCTCATCCAAAGCATCATGAACAGGAACAGCTGTTGACTTTGACAGCTCATCAAAAATTTGAGAAGCAAAACCAGCTACATTACTGGGCTGGGCAACAGCGTCATTATTACCAGCAACATGAACAGCAGCATCAAGAACAGGAACAGCTGTTGACTTTGACAGCTCACCAGAAAATTTAGAAGAAGAACCAGCTACATTATTGGCCTGGGCAACATCAACGTTATTGCCAGCAACACCAACAAAATTTTCAGCAACCTCAACATTTTGGGCAACATCAGCAGCAACGGGTTCAATAGCAACATCATTAAAAGCATCAACAGCAACAGCAGCACCGGTGTCATCAACATTAGGAATGACCACAAATATGTGGAGTACATAGACATATGGACTCATTACATAAATATGAATTGAGTACATAGACTCGATACAAACATATGTAGTGAGGACATACACACATGGAGTACATAAACATATGGACTCATTACATAAATATGTACTCATTACATACAAATTTGATCTGTCCTCACTACAAAGAATCTGTACTTATCACAGATAACCGGTTTGTTTTTAGTAAATACATACATAAAATATTTATATTTATTTATTGAGTGCATAGACACTGTACTAATCGCAGAAAACTAACAGTTTTTTCAAAAATTGCCTAAATAGATTTATTTACATTTATTTAATAAGTGCATATGAGCTATACTCAGTACATAATCGTAAGTTGGCGTGGTACATATTCGTGTAATGAGTCTACAGAACTATTTAGTAGCTGCTTCACTGCTAATAGGTTTATGTTGTCAGTATAGATTTCATTAGGTAATGAGTACAGAAAAGTATGTGTGCAGAAAAATATAGGATGAGTAAATAAAATGATGTGCTGAGTGCATACATTTTTCCCTCAGTGTTGTCCCACGGGGTTGGACTCAAAGACTTTCCGGGCCGGAGCATTGGTGTCCATTCGCTCTAGGTGACCCGAATTTAGCCTTGATGCGAATTGTCGTGAGGCGTTGCGTTCGTTCACATAATTGAAACTCAAGACCTCTTGCCTAAGTCTGCCTCTAACAACAAATCCACATCCAAAAAGACGCTGCCCTTGTGGTCGGTAACAGTCACCGTAGTAGATATCGCAGTCTTTCAGTTTTCTTTTGCCCGGCCCATCCCATCGCTCTTCTTGGATGGCGGTGATGTCTGCTTTGTAGCAGTCTAGGGCCTCCACTTAATGTTCGGCTGCACGTGGTCTATAGAGAGACAGAACATTCCACGTGCAGATCCGAAGTTCGTTGTCCTTATTTCGTTTGCTAGGTTCGCCAACAGTAAATCCGTCCGTATCCGAGGCTTGTTGTTGCTTCGCAACTAAAAAAGCTTTACGTGGCCGGGAAGTTACCCCGACGGCACAACCCCCAACCTGGAGGACCAGACCCTTACAATATAACTCTAAGGGCAGGGAGCCGGATTAACCGCTCCTTATAGGCCTGAGCTCAGAATATATCGTAGTAGCCAGTATATAAGGTGTTCACTAAGTTGTTCAACTTAACTGGAACTGCAGACGCCACCGTTGATTCTATCTGGAGAATTCTTCCGCTGCCGCCTGGATGAAGGAGAAGTGCTTTAGTGGTAACACTCCTCCCAACTCTCTCGTTTGCTGCCCCCTAAAACCGTCCACAGGGATTGGAACCCCACCTTCAGTTAAAGGTACTAGGCACCCGATGTTCACCGCGGTGAGGTGAGAGTAGGATAAACAGAGGTTCGCTTTGAAAAAAAAGCTTGTGGACCCTTGTGTCCTCTTGAATGCACATGTCTACCCTTTGAACATCAGCGTGATCTGCATACTCTTCAGTGAAAACACTTGTGGAAGTCAAAAGTGATACCTATGGTTTTATTTGACGATAGTGCGTCACAATTTTTTAAAGTAGGCAGATACCTACCTACTATGTTATGTATGTATTGTAATATGTGATTTTGTGACATATTTTTTTTAAATATATGTATTAGATACCCAGTGGGAAATTTTCAAAAATTCACCAAGGAATCCCCTTCTATTTCCTCGAGGAATGGAAGCTACACCCAAGGAATTTGAGGTGAAATCATCGAGGAAATTAACATGGGGTTGTCATTGGCGTTCACCAAGTATGATTTTCTTGGTGAATATTCAGTAGTGAAATCACTAAGAAGGTGTAACTTGCTTATTCCATAATTAATTGCATTTGGTGAAACATACCGTGAATATACATCAGTGATATCACTAGGTACATGGAGTTGCTTTTTCACCAGGCCATTATCTTTTTTTAAATGAAAAATGTCATGAATGTTCACCAAGGAAATCACTTTGTGAATGGAACCTACTTAATCATCTAGTGAAATCATCAGCATCGGTAGTGTAGACAAATTTAAGATTAAAATGAACCAAAAAGAAGTTCTCATTTCAAATCAAAAGTTATATTTACGTTTTAACAAACGCAATTTTAGTAATGTTCAGTTCATCTTACATTGATTTTCTTACCGGAAGTCACTGTGAACTTTATCTTACAAAATGAGAACCAAAAAATCACAAGCTCAGGACTTTGTCCATTACTATTCATCGTTGAAAACCTCGTGTTTCTCGAAGCATGATTTCTTGCAATGAAATTGTACACTGCATGGGAAGCACTGAATTCAGTTGATTTTTTGCACCAAGTAAAAGAAAGGGTGATGTCATGAAAATAATGAACTGGTGAAAAAGGCAACACCTTTTTCTAATGAAATCATTACATGCATGTTCCTCGTAAAAAGTATTTCATGAATTCATTGTGCTGTTCACCGAAATTTTTCCTTGAGGACGAAATTTCCTACTGGGTATTTGATAGTTGTTCCAACAAACGCTGCTATACTCTTCTGACAGGTGACACTATGACTTTGATTTATGATTTTTTAATTAAATAAAATAAATGTAGTATCTTAGTTGAGATCGAGAAAATAATTTCGATTGGGTGTTACTTTGATTGATGAGTATTTCTGGAGCAGGATTATGACAAAAATACGAAAATACGAATGAAATGAATATAGGTATAATGTTATATGTAATTATTTTATGTAAATGCAGAGTGAAGAATATTTGGAGTTAATAGATAAATAGACATGCTTCCACTTTCGCTATAATGATTCTTTGATAAATATGTTCACATTTTATTTTAAGTATGTATATGTATCTACGAAACTTTAATTAATTAAATGTTGATTAATTACATTATTATAACCACTAATTATTTTCTATATTTATCTTTAAGACAAAACACATACATAATATGATTATGTACACAATTTCTGTGACAACCTGACAACATCAAGAAAATAAAAAATGTATCTTTGCCAATACGTGAACCTTTAATAATTGTTCTTTCTAGAGGGTCTTTCAATAAGGACTCGAGTATTAAGAAATAATATTTTTGAAACGGAGCAAAATTTCGAGACAGTTCTCGAAACCATTTTTGTAGAAAATAAAATTTACAATTTTTTTTTTTACGTTTTTGCTTATAACTTTCTTACCAGTAGAGATAGGTATAGGCATTGTTTTATATAAAAGAAAGATAATTAAATTTCCTTTAAAATTAATTAAAAACAAAAACAGTTTGGATAAAAATCGACCGAGAAATAGTCGTTCAAAGTAGGTTGATTTTAAGTTTTTAAAGCTTTATGAATGTCATTTTTGGCTGTTTTGATGGACTTGTTAGGTTATACGCTCAAACTGGGTGTATTAGTGAGCCATGACCAGTCAAGTCAAAAATAAAATTTAAATTTCAAATTCTTACAGTTTTAGGGTTGCCATCTAATTTGTTTTCAAAATTTAGAATAATTGCCAAAATCAACACACTTGCTCTTACAAAGTCGGGTTTTCAACACCTGTTAGCTTATACCTTCTCGAACATGAAAAAAAAATAGTTCCAGACAAGTTTTACGGTTGAAAGTCCTTGCCAGACTGCTGGTAAGAAAGTTATGAGCAAAAACGTAAAAAAAAAAACAAAAAATGCGATTATCACATCTTTTTGCAATGATTTTTTTTTAAATTTAGCTAACTAAATTTTTTTTTTTCAAAAATCCATTTTGATGGTAACTTGTATTCTCTACAAAAAAGCTTTTCGGAATTATTTCGAAATTTTGCTTCGTTTTCGAGTTATATGCAAAAAACCAAAAAGGGTGCTTTTGCACCCCCCTCTCCAAAATGCACCCTCTAATCTAATAGCACTCCGTGGTTTTCTCATCTTCAATGACCCCTTTGAAGGTTATTACAATAAAATTCCATGAACGTATTACTTCCTTATTACCCTGTTTTTTAGGACATAATCGATAGCCTATTATTAGAGGAACAGATTTTGGGGAAAACGTGCACACGTAACAAAATTATTATTGATATCTTCTCAACACTCAAAATTTGTTTTCTCATACAAAAAAGTGTTACAATCTTTCTTTCATATAATTTCATGAGCTTGGATTTAAATCTTTTGAGCAAACTAATGGTTTTCGAGATACATACATATTTATATAAACAGTTTTTTGTCCCTTTTACCGTTCAAAATCCAATATCAAATTGAACTAATCTAATATGCTGATGCAAGTAAAAACAGTTTATATCTTAGGCTGAGCCCCTGTTAGGAAAAAGGGGACCCACACATTTGCGGAAACGCTTTCAGATGTCAAACGTGATGTCTTAGAAGATAAATGTCTGAATGATAGATGTTGAGTAAACGCACTTCTACAGGTCAGATCTCAGTGTTGCCACTTTTCGGGAAAATCCATTTTTTGTATGTGCACATTTTTGTTTTTTATTGTCTACATGAAAAAAAAGTAACGGAAATGCCTAAAGATGCCAAACGCGTGTTGGGAAAATAACCATTGATGTCTAAGAAGATAGGTGTTGATGTCTGAAAAGATAGGTGTTGAAGAGATGCACTTAGACGCCAAAAGCGTTGAGAAAATAAGGTCTGAGAAGATAGGTGTTGGGTAGATGCAGCTTAGGGTAAAATGTAAATGTTGCCACTTTTCTGGAAAATACTTTTTTTGATATCAAAAGATGTAACCTCCACTTTTTGGTAGTTTTTTGATATTTCGAACATGAACAAATTGTAGAAACGCCTCCAGGCACCAAATGTGCTTTGGGAAAATAAAGTTTCATGTCTTTTAAAGTTGCTGTCAAAGTAAATCTTTTTTAAATCTTTTTGTGCGGTGGAATCACCAAACAGATTTATTAAATCTGAGCTGAGATAAACCTTTAGTGGAAATAAAGCATAATATGCTTCTATTTTTTTTTAACGGAGATAAAGTTGCATTTTACAATACAATATTTTATAAATTATTATTAAAAACAAAATAAATAATTAAAAATAAACATTTTATGTTTGCGCACAAATTTATTTAATTTTATACGTAAGGCAGAAATAGGTACACCCATCGCTACATGTAAACTTTTGCTGAAGCAAGATGCCTTAGAGAGAACAAATCTTAGGTGGAATGATATCACCACTTGTTTGGCAACAAAACAAATCTGGCCAGTAATGGATTTAAAACGATCTAAGCGTTTGATATCTCTAAGCAGATTGCACATCAGCTCCATGATTGGTGTTATAACCGGACACTGCCTCATAGGCAAGCACGCAACGCGTCTTGGCGTATTCGCTAACGATTTTTGCAGAAGCTGTATGGATGAGGAAGAGATAGAATCGATCCCTCACCTTCTATGCACGTGCCCTGCTCTATCTCAAAGACGAAGACATCACCTTGGTGAGTTCTACTTCAATGATCCTAGTGATCTGATAAACTTAGACATTGGCAGTCTATTACGCTTCATAAGAAGCTCCAAATGGTTCACCGAGTAAGGAAAAGGGTTTCCTAGATTCGTGTGGTATCACAATGGACCAACTCATGGTCTAAGTGTGTCAGTCTCCATGACTGGCAGCCACTTCAACCTAACCTAACCTAACCTAACCATACGTACATTCATACAGTTGTATATAAAGGGGCTTTTAACTCTTTGTAAGAAATGTACGTCTTTTTCAAGAAAAGCCCTGATTCTGGAATATTTGCCAGCATACTTTCTTTTCATTCTGGGAATTGTAACCTTCCTCAATATTTTTCCAATTGCAAACTCAATGTTTTCTTCCATTACTTTTTTAAACTTATTCTTTTATTGCCAACCAAACAAGGTGACTCAGAATCAATCAAAAACTAAGTGTCTAACTGATAGCAAAATAATCGAATTGCAAAACAAAAAATCTTCATAGAGATAAAATGCGAAACAACTTTTGACGAAATAACCAAAGCTTAAATAATCGATAGAAATTTAAACAATAATACGAAACAAATTAAAAGCTGAACAAAAAATGCGAATCAATAGTGAA
>CAWUEQ010000137.1:0-107138 GCA_963921185.1 Dasysyrphus tricinctus
GATCTAACCCATTGAGTCATTAATTTACCCTTAATTAATAAACTATAGGCCCTAAATTGGAAACAAAATATTTTTGCATGCAAAAACCATTTGTTAAGAAGAATTCCGCGCAAAGTTTTCGATTTTCGAATTTATTTCTTAATTAAAATTTTATTAGGTTTATTGCTGAAATAGCCCACTCAGCTTTTGCTCCAAAAAAAATATATGAAACCAATTTTTTCATATTTCGGAACCTAAACCTATCATCCATATCAAATTTCGTTTTCGAGATATCATTCCACAATTCTTGGATGTTTTTGGATGGTGTAGAGGGAAATGCCTGTAAAGTGGAATTAGCGATGAAATATTCAGATTTTTAACACTGATTGGAATAATAAATTCAATCATAAAATTTTCAATAAATTTCACAAGCTGTTATCAAAAAATTCCAAATTTTTTTTCAAAACAAACACATCTCAAACTCACTGATTTCAGGTCGTTTTGATAGAAGTATCTTAGTTTTTGAGCTGACAATTTTTCCCGTTATTTAAATTGGTGTTCCCTTTTTCCCTTTAGGGTTAAAAAATCCCAAAAACGGGAAAATTTCCTCAATCTGGAATCCCGCGTCGATGTAAATTCAAATCGGTCAGAAGAGTTAGACGTAATCTAATGTCGACATGAGGTTCTGTTTCTGTAAGGAACCGAAGGAGTTGAGTGGTGTATTTTTATTTGGTTGTCGATCATAGATGGTGCTCCTTGATTGAAAGGGAGATTGATTTGTGATTGAAGTTCACTAAGCGTTCCTTACAGATGGCGCCCAACGTGGGGCATGAAAACTAATAGTTTAGTTTTTGGGATACCAACATGGGGATTCAAATTTAAGGCACTGCTTCTGATTTTGACGTTGCAATGCATATAAAAATATAAAACAAAAAATTCTAAGCCCGTTTCTGAGATACCTACCTATCGAATATTTTTTGTATTCAAAATTTTTTTTAAATATTTTGTATTTTCAAATTAATCTCAAAAACACATTTTTCCTTAACGGTTTCTTAACATTTCTATGGAAAGTTGCCATTAACTCTTCACGAAAAGTAAAATATTTTCCTGTTATATTCTAAAAAGTGTTAAAAAACCCTAAGATACCGAGTTTTCAAAAAATCGACCACATCGTTTTCGAAGTATTAAGCTTTACAAAAACAAATTTTAAAATATTTTTTTTTTTAATTCCTTAAGATATTTTTAAAAAAATTGGCACACAATACTTTGTATTTATAACCCACGAATGAGATGCCAACTATCTTGCGTGACATTTAAAAATAGATCTCGAAGGCTGAATGAAATTTCTTAAACTGGGATTTATTTTAATTATTTATTCCTCTTTAAATGACTGTAAAAAACGTAACCTCATTGTACCTATATAATTTTTTCAATAATCTAATAAATATGTACTTCTACACCTTATCATTGTTCAATATGTTTCAAGTATTATTTCCTTCCAATTATATTAAGGCTCATCGCAACAGATCATCAGCATCAATAGCAATTTAAAAATTCTATCATAACAAGCAATGCGCCCATATAAACAAAGCATCTGATTTCCGATATAAAATCGTTACATAAGTTCCAATTATAAGTTTGAATCTTCATCTCTTTCTCTAGTCCCTAAAAACGACAAAAAGCAATATTTACTATCGATTTAAAAAAATCTCAAAACACCATCCTTGGCCAACTAGAATGCTCTGCTATATGGCATTAATCGCCACCGTTACCAATAACAATCACAATATACTATCACATTCTAGAGCCTTTTATGCCATTTGTGACCCATTGACTGTAGGATCAGCGAAGCCTCATGCACCCACAAAATGCTAACTTCCATAGTAAAAAAAAAGCAAAATGCAAACCGACACTCACCTTTCCCTTGTTTCTATGATATTCCATGTCCTGTTCCTGTCTAAACACAAGGAGGGTGCAAATATAAACGTGTGCAAGGATTATCTAGCGTCCGATATGCGACACCATAAACTGAAATGAAATCCAATTGGGGTCATTCGAATTGCTCCCGCAGAGAGTATAGATATAGAGATATCCTTCTGAAACGACTATATTCTATGGCAGATTGGCGGAGATGAAGGTGTCGGTGGTGCCTAACACCCGTATAACAAGGAAACAAAATCCAAATGGCAAGGACGATGCATCCCACCACTATGCACTGGCTGCCGCTATACCACCAGCTTAATGTGTGTCCTTTAATTTATTTATCTTTATTAGGTAGGTAGGTATATGACATCTCTATGAGCATTTATACAAAAGGAAACATCGTCATCGCTGCCGCGTAGAGAGTCTTGATGATTCTATTTAAGGATGCACAAATACAAAAAATTAAAACTTGAAAAAGAATAATGCAGAACATTGGTGGTGGTTGGAGTTGGATTATTTTTGTTTGCATCCTTTGGAATTAGAACCAAGGGAGGAATTAAGATAATAAAATCCTCATTTCATTTGCTTGGCTAAGACCGCACACACAAACTGAATTATAACCAAACTACCAAGCGAGTGCTTTATGAGCAAACAAACTGAGCATTGAGCAACAGGATATATGGAATGAAGTCGGCCAGTAGCACGGTAGCAGAGCAAGCAGACCGAGCCATGTTTCTTGCAGTCAGGCGTGTGTACTAAGTTATACATTTTTTGCAGGACTCAAGGATGCAATTAGAATGCATGTTTATTTCGGGTTTATTAAAATCAGACAAAAGCAAACTAAAGCTACATAATTCATATATGTACATATGTATGTACCTATATGTGTGTGTAGAAGTACACTCATGTGCGAAATTTTTCAATTCGCATAGCTGCCGGGAAATAGGATCATCAGTAGGGTGGTCTCTGACTCTGGCTCTGTCTCATACTCAAGTTTTTGTGTTCGACTCTGTGTCCCTTGCTCGTTGAGAAAATCTCAAAAACAAATATTGATACGGTAAAAATAATAAAAGAATACAAAAAAAAAAAATAATAAAAAGAGAACCTTGCATACACGACACAGAAAGATACACAGAAAGTTTAAGTTCCTTTTGCATTATGAAAGCTGCGTTGTGTTTTCAAAAGGATAAATGTATATGGAACAAGGTTGAACGATGAACATCAGGGATATAAGGATATTTCTGTTGGCTCTCTGTGTAGTATGTGCGGTTTGGTACAAAAGAAAAGGTTTATAAGCGAAGGGGTTCGCAAATATTTGTTGCTCCTATAGATGGCTGAGAGTACCGTATATCTAGACAAACAAAACATACAGACAGACTAAGGCCAGCATCAGGCATCCTCAGCTGTAGAGGTACTATAAGCTGTGTTTTGAATTGAATGTTCTTCGTCTTGCCTCTTCATTGCCATGCCATGTCATCATTGGACAAAATCACCAAAGGATATATGCAATGCATCTATATATTAATATTATGAAAGAGAAACAAGGATATGTTATGTGTATAGATAGAGTTCATTTAATACCACACGATGGTCATTCCTGTGTCGTTTACAAAAGCTTATCTTCCTTAATGGTGAGCATCTACGTAGGTAGACATGGAACATGCATCCTAGAACTTGATGTCGAATGTGTTTGTTTTTGGCTGGCTGATCTGAAAGCACAATGCAGACGTGCATTAAGGTAATTAGTGTTTGCACCTTAATTCGCTTATCTCATTCTAATCCGATGAGCTTTTTGTCTGAAAGAAGAAAACCATAAAAAACGAGCTATCATGGCTCAAAGAGAGGTGATTGTGTTTCTTTTTAGTTAATAAGTCTTTCTTGAGTTTGTAAATATTTATATATCTAATATTAAAATATACATGACTGAAGCAAATGAGTTTATGACTTTCAGGTTCAAGGCTACAACTTGGCTAGACATTGAAAATATAAAGTACCTATACGTATGTTATTAGTTTTTTATATTTATTTTATATAAAGGAGTTTGGAGGAATGTTTTTGAAGTTCCAGGAAAATTTGTTTTTCTATTTTCAATTTTATCAAAAACTAAACTACAAAACATTAAAAGCCACAGTTTTCAGTGTTGGATTAAAAATATTGATAAAAGCATTCCCCAAGTCCACACGAGCATGTACTGGCAAGTAAGTTGCAATACATAGACATTTGTTCACTTACACAAACAAACCCAAACAACCTGCTCATCAACTGGCATGGAATTTTTGACAGTAGTGAAGCAAGTTGAGAAGTAAACTGGGAGACAAGCAACTTGCCTTGCAAGTGAAATTCAAGTGGAGTGCAAATTACGAATTTGACAGGCAGTAGTGTATTAGCCAACTGGCCCGTATGGCCTTGGGATAAAACGATACTTAAAAGTTCAAAATTTTTAATTTAAAAATTATTATCTCGCAAAAAAAAAATTAGCAAAAACAATTTTTTTAAACTTAAAAAATATATTTTAGCTTTAAACCAATTATATATTGAATTTGAAATTTTGTTTTTCTATTTCAAGTCAAATTTCAGAAAAATATCCCTCCCTCTAAACGGAATGAAACAGAACCTCCAATTGGATTTTTTTATCATCTCAGCTCAACCAATTGAAATATTAAAATGGACTTAAACTTAAAGTAATAATACGATTTAAGTGAAACTTAAAAAAAGTATATCTGTTTTTGAAGTGATAAGTATGTAAATAATTTTTGATTTTTTAATTTTCTCATTGATCGCGCTAAATACAAAAATTATCATCTTCAAACTTCCTTTTTTGCTATAAAATGCACGACTGGATCGCACGTACTTGCTCTTATGTTCAAGTTGCGTGGGACTTAAGAACTTTAAAAAATATTCAAGTAACTATAGAAAAAGTATAAAAAATCATTAAATCGTTCTTTTAATTGTATAAACAGCCTGATAAATAACTTAGAGCTCAAAAAAGTTAGACATTTGGTTATTTGAAAAAAAAAAAAAATATAAATATGTATATGCAAAAAAAAATTAAATCGTTGGAACCGTTTTCTTAAAAATTAAATTTTTATATATAAAATGTTTGTAACATTTTTAAAAAAATAATTTGGTATTCCATTTTTTAGTATATATTAATATACATTTAAAACTGGAATTTAAAAATAATTTATCAACCCGTTTATGAAATATTGAATTTACAAAAAAATATTTTGAGTCTTTTTTTAAAACCTAAAATTTATTTTTTTTCCAAAATTTTGGTATGCAGTATTATTTATATTCTAATAAAGCTTAAGCAGAAATTTTTTTATTGAAATGGGATGGGCAGTTAATTACTGAGAAAACAAAAAATCCAAAAAACCGCTATATGGCAGGTACCGTTAATAAATGTTTTTGTTAATCTTTTTTTCTTACCAGAAAGTACACCATACATATCTACAATAATACACTAATTTTTTGATGTGTAAACATCTTAGCGCTCGGTATGGTTAAAATTGAGAATCGGCTGTAACGGATATGGGCTCACGGTTCCGTTTGGAACCATTTTGTTTGTTGTAGGTAAGTATAACTCTGTAAACTCGAATAGGTAAGGTAGTTTTCATTTTAAACCTAATGGTTTTGGTATTTGCTAAGTGGAGTGAATTCCTTACACCCCGACTCCACAGTAGATAATTTCTCTCAGAATGTTCGTCTTGACATTAAATATCTAATGGAGTCACTCCGTTTCATATCTTGATAGGATGTCAAGATGCAATCATATCTTGACAGAGATATTTGACATACATTTTGCCAGGTGAAGATTTTGATGCTTTTTTTTCTAGAAATTTAATTTTTTATTTCATTATTTTGTATCCATATGCTGCTTTTGATGTTAATCTCTGCAATCGCGGGTGGCAATTTTGGTTTGTGATACTAAGTGTTATTTGAAATTTCTTGATTTGAAATGTCATAACATGATTTGCCAAGTGGCGCATTCTTTTCTGATTCTCTAGTTGGCTGTGGTTAACCCCTTGAACAGAATGAACGTAGCTGCAGCTGGTAGCAAGAGTTGAATTTAGTTTAACTTCTGCTACACCATACATTCCTTGCTACATTTCCAGCTTCTCATTGTGGCACTGTATACTATTTTTGTATCTTTCTACTTTGACAGTGCTACACGCGACAACTACAGCTACACCATTCTGTTCGGCCAGTAATGTGTCAAAAAGAAGTGCTGTTATGTCATATTTAACATATTTAAAAAAGTTACTTTGAGTTACTTTTCATTTAGGAACGACAAAAGCTAAAAATATGGCTGATCTGTCAAACAAATTGGGTGAAAAAAAGTCGAAATAGATTTGGTATTAAAAATCAAGAAGAAATTGTGATTTCATTATTGAAAAGAACTTTTACCAGCACTTCGAAAATGCATACATTTTTCAAATTAAATTTCATTATTTTCATTCTAGCACAAAATTGAATATTTAAGCAAAAATATTTCCAATTTTTTTTATCATTCATACTTGCACAAATTTCTTTACTACAAATCGATCAAATCAGATAAAAAAATGTCGCAAAACCTGGAAAAAATTTCCAAACTCACTATCGACGGTAAAATTAATAAAAATAAATATATATATTAGCTTTATGTTTTCCCCCAGATCTGATCTGAATTGTATATGCATACATGTATTGCAAAAACAACACAAAATCCGACCTTGCTTTTGGATTTCGATTTGCAAATTAATTCTGACCATACACCCTTTGTACTTTTTTGCAGAAATGAGTTTTTTCTGTCACAGGTAGATGGCTTTTTGTGTTGAAGATAGGGAGAAAATAGAGAATAGAGTAGAGAGAAAATACAGAAACAAAAGGATAAACGGGGATCGGATAGGTATATAACACTCTTGTCGCACTGGGATCCTGTTTGTTTTATTATGATAATCTAATCCGGATCAGATCTGGAGGATAATAAAATTAAACAATTATATATTACAAAAATGAGATCAATTTCAAACCGAACGATCGAGAAGCAAACAAAAGATAACTCAAAATGAAAACATCGTGATTTCAGCTGCTTTTGACGGATTAACCATTTCAACTCAGTATCAAAGAGATGAGTTGGAAAAATGTACTCAAAGTTACTTTTTGACACTTTAACTTTGAATCCAGGAACAACTTTGTGACGTCATAAAGTTAATTGAAGTAGCTTAATTTGTGATGGTTTATTTGCGGAGGAGTTTTCTCGGAAGGAGTTTTTTAATGGGTAAATTCATTATAATTTGTGTCGTGCAACCATTTTGTTTTAGCGCTTGTATTACAGATTCCTAATTTTTGCCATACGTGGTAATGACCCGATCCCTTACCTTCAGGTGAAAACGAATGTTTACACATCTACCACGCGAGTCCCGGTACTCACACATTTTTTTTTTTTATCAAAGCGTTGGAGCCGTTTTTGAGATAAATTAGCTATTCCTTAGCGGTTAAATGGCAAGCACCGTTATTTTTAGAGCTAAAAACAAATTTAATTTCGCCTATGGAGAGTTACGAAAAAACCTTAACTTCAAAATTGGTTTAGGCTGTAGATCCAGATACAATCAGACAGACAGACAGAAATAAGCCACCCACTTTTTTCGTGTTCTCTAAAATTTTTGTCTCAAACTTTTTTTTTTTCACGAATCCAAAAATTGCCCTATATGTAGTACCTATATCGTAAGTAAAAAGGAAGCTATAAGGCTTTTATTTAAATTGTACACTGTGGCGTATACGTACTATTTCTCAAAACTATAAAACATTCAAATTGCTGAACTTCAAGTAGAAGGGGTAGATTTGGTTTTAAATCATATAGAAATATGCTCACAAAATTAATAGTCCAAAAGTTGCCCATTAAGAAAAAAAAAAATTAAAATCGAAGACACTTCTAACTGTTTTACTAAATTGCACACATAGTTTTTTTGGAGCAAAGATAGGCTCAACGCATGCTTTCAGTCTGAGGCCTGGAAGGGCTTCCCTATTTTTGAAATATTCTTTTAAGGACTTATTTTTATCAAAATCTAAAGTTTGAATAGTTTTACGATTAAGAAATTTGCCATACCGTACCAAAAACATGGCTTTCAGCACAAAACTGCAAAAAATGTTATGAAATGGTAAAGTTTGAAGGTAGATAAATTTATATTAGAGTGGAGCGATTTTTAAATTTGTTTCTTTTTTTCGAAATGTAATAGCTACCAAATTGTGCGTTTGTGCTGATAAAACGTGCAAAATATTTTTTATGTATGACACACACTGGTCAGAAAAATAATTTTGCGGAACAGAATAGCTTTGCATATTTCTTTATTAATTGATGACACAAATCTAAACAAATATAATATGATGGTGTTATAATGAGCTTCTAAAAAAACATACAAATGCTAAAATCAATATCAAAGTTTTGAAATTTAAAACTACCCAAGGGGCACGCTAAGTTTTTGATAAGTTGTGGTGACTTCTGAGTAACATAGTGACGGTCGCATTTGTTAAAGAAGAACTAGTCACAGGAACACCACTGTAACCAAAAAAGCGCAGGGGTGTGGTCCTATTGTGCAACTAAATTCAAGTTACTTTGTAGTTTCACGTAACACTTGTGTAATCAATGTAAATCGTTCAAAATAAGTTTCTTTATACTGGATTGCAACAAGTTTGAAAGGTTTCAGTCAAGTTCTTATTGACTTAATACCAACAGATCAATTTGTCTTAGGGGAGTTTATGAACACTAAACTGAAACCTACATAAACTACATAACTAGTTTCAAATATATTAAAATAAAAAAACAATTATAAACACCTAATTTTTTGTTTTTTTTAAAGACAGAAACATTTATTTCAGAAAAAAAAATATGGCTGATAGAAAGTTTCCTTTCTATAACCCCATAGCAACTGATCTTTTAATTCAGTTTAGGGTCGGATTTAGTGGAATGGTTCACATGAGTGAAATTCAGGATACTGATGTCAATGACGACGGCAGATAATATCATTATTAATTAATTTTTGACACGAAATAATCATTTTTGTTCCAGGACTAATGATTGTGAATAGTGTAAATTTAAGCCTAATTAGCCATGTTTTTAAGCGCATTTCTATCTTCGCTTGAAAAAAATGCACTTAAAGGAAAGGCTTTTATCTGCTGGGGTGCCCAAAGGAAGCAAGATAAAAAATGATTGAGATGCTTCCGTCATTTTGCCGAGATATAATATATTATGAAGATATAATATATTATATTATGAACTTTATGACGTCACAAAGATGTTCCTGGATTCAAAGTTAAAGTGTCAAAAAGTAACTTTGAGTACATTTTTACAACTCATCTCTTTGATACTGAGTTGAAATGGTTAATCCGTTAAAAGCAGCTGAAATCACGATGTTTTCATTTTGAGTTATCTTTTATTTGCTTCTCGATCGTTCGGTTTGGAATTTATCTCATTTTTGTAATATGTAATAGTTTAATTTTATTACCCCCCAGATCTGATCCGGATTAGATTATCATAATAAAACAAACAGGATCCCAGTGCGACAAGAGTGTTATATACCTATCCGATCCCCGTTTATCCTTTTGTTTCTGTATTTTCTCTCTACTCTATTCTCTATTTTCTCCCTATCTTCAACACAAAAAGCCATCTACCTGCGAGAGAAAAAACTCATTTTTGCAAAAAAGTACAAAGGGTGTATGGTCAGAATTAATTTGCAAATCGAAATCCAAAAGCAAGGTCGGATATTGTGTTGTTTTTGTAATACATGTATGCATATACAATCCAGATCAGATCTGGGGGAAAATATAAAGCTTATATATTTTTATTTTTATTGATTTTACCATCGATAGTGAGTTTGGAAATTTTTTTCAAGTTTTGCGACATTTTTGTATCTGATTTGATCGATTTGTAGTAAAGAAATTTGTGCAAGTAATGAATGATAAAAAAAAAAATGGAAATATTTTTGCTTAAATATTCAATTTTGTGCTAGAATGAAGTTAAATGAAATTTAATTTGAAAAATGTATGCATTTTCGAAGTGCTGGTAAAAGTTCTTTTCAATAATGAAATCACAATTTCTTCTTGAATTTTAATTCCAAATTTATTTCGACTTTTTTCACACAATTTGTTTGACAGATCAGCCATATTTTTAACTGTTGTCGTTCCTAAATGAAAAGTAACTCAAAGTAACTTTTTTAAATATGACATAACAACACTTCTTTTTGACACATTAACCACAGCCAACTAGAGAAACAGAAAAGAATGCGCCACTTGGCAAATCATGTTATGACATTTCAAATCAAGAAATTTCAAATAACACTTAGTATCACAAACCAAAATTGCCACCCGCGATTGCAGAGATTAACATCAAAAGCAGCATATGGATACAAAATAATGAAATAAAAAATTAAATTTCTAGAAAAAAAAGCAACAAAATCTTCATCCGGGAACATTTTTGTCAAATATCTCTGTCAAGATATGATTGCATCTTGACATCCGATCAAGATATGAAACGGAGTGACTCCATTAGATATTTAATGTCAAGACGAACATTCTGAGAGAAATTATCTACTGTGGAGTCGGGGTGTAAGGAATTCACTCCACTTAGCAAATACCAAAACCATTGGGTATAAAATGAAAACTACCTTACCTATTCGAGTTTACAGAGTTCTACTTACCTACAACAAACAAAATGGTTCCAAACGGAACCGTGAGCCCATATCCGTTAGAGCCGATTTTCAATTTTACTCATACCGAGCGCTAAGATGTTTACACATCAAAAAAAAAATAAAAAAAATAATTTTGTTGTCTCGTCTCATTTTTTGCAATAACGCAGTAACGGTACTTCAAAAAATTTTTTTGCAAACAAATCTCGAAACAAAAACCATAAATCTGTAAAATGATTTTTATTTCAACTCAATACGAATACTTGTCACAAAGATACAGCTCTTCAAAACACGCTAAAAAAAATTGAAAAAAATTGTTCCTTTAATTTCGTTGACTAGTGTATTTGTTCAAAAATGTCGGAACAAGAGAATAGCAGGAAAACTAAATAGGCCCACATACATTGGTAAACTTTCTTACACGGACAAAAAGAATGTTACTTAACATACTTTTGGGCAGATCCGTTATTCTTTTTCCACCATCAGCTCCAATTTTCGAGATATTTATTCCCGTCTAAAAATTACATAAAAAGTGGTTTCTCCCAATCTTTAAGGTTATATCACAGCATGGAAGAGAATAGTACTTTGCAGTGACACCTGAAAATAATAACTTTCTCCTTCGATATTCAGTTTACGTTTTTAAAAATCCATGTCTTTCGTTTTCTTTCTTATGGCAGTATTACCCTACCATATATATATGGCAAACTTGCCATATAAATACGATCCACAAGTGACATATAAGCGTGGTCTATGAGAAAGAATATGTGTATATGATACCATAGAGGTACAATACACATGTTCTTTAAAAAATAGATCTATCACATTGATATGTCACTTGTGGACCGTATTTATATGGCAAGTTTGCCATATTTATATGATAATGTAATATCGCCATTACTTTATGTGGGGTGAAGTGAAAACGTCAGTGTTTTTTTTAAACGTGTGTTTTTCAAGGAGAAATAAAACGCATATAATTTAATGTTTTAGCCAAGAATTAAGCTTTATTATAAAGATAAGGGTTCGCTATTATGTTTTATAAATGATTTTGGGCAAGTGGCCGCCACGCCGCGGCTGGATCGAATAAACTCCGCAATGACGCGTTGTTGATTGTTTCGTAGGCTGTATGGCATGTAGCGCCATCTTGTTGGAACCAAAGGTTGTCAACTTCAACATCCTATAATTCAGCCCCGCAAAAGTAATTAATGATGGCTCTATCGTGTTCCCCATTTACTGCAATATTATGGCCGGCTTCATTTTTCATCGTAACGCATGAACTGAACCATTATTTTGGTGATAAATTTGCACGATTTGCAAATGTTGTTCAGTAGTAAGTCTATTCACTATGAAATGGCAAACCAAACTGAGCATAAATCAAATGACAGCTATCAAAAAGACCAACTCCGAAAAAAGTATTGCCAGATTGAGAACCACACGTCTAAAAAAACACCCTTTATAATGGTCACCTAAGCTGTTCATCTTTGCTTTCATGATTCATATTGAAATAACTCCTCGCTAAGACAAACTTATCGAAATCATTGCTTCCTGTGCATGCGCCTCACAGTAAAAACCAATTATACTCGTATCGGGCTTTTGTTCACAGGATTTATAGAAACAAAATTAAGTAAAATGACTTCTCTCAGGCCAACAAGAATGCTTCCAGAATATGCATACATTTGAAAAATAATGGAAACATGTTTGTACCGGACTTGTATTCACACCAAAATTAGACTTCACTTGTCTGAGATAATCTCATCAAAATAAATGCTTCTCAAAACAAAATAACAGCTTTTTCCAGGCTTTTGTGATCATGGATCAACAAACTCTTTGATGGAGCTTCTTAAAGAAAGCTTTTTCTTTGCTTTTATTTTGCATGCTTCTACAAATGAGTTTGAGGAAGCCTTATTGAAATAAATATTAATGAATCTACACACATATAAGCTTGTAAATAATTTGGAAGTACACCTGCAAAAGGTTTCAATGAAGCTGTTGAAAAAAATACAGCCTCGAAGGATGACACGCAAAATCTAAACCTACAGCCTCGAAGACTCAAAACTTCACTGTACAACCTCAACACTGACACTGAGGTAATAACTTGATAGAATTCAAACATTGGACCTTATCGAGGGAAAAATGTTAGTTTGGGTATCTCTGTGATGAGTAGTCGTATATTGAGTTGAATCAAAAAGCATTCTACAGCTTCATATTTTTTGTTCCGAGATTTGATTTGCAAATCAGTATTTTTTACTTGAAATTAAATAAAAAGTAAATTGTTCAAAGAAATTTAAAATTTTTATTTTAAAAAATTTGAAGTTGTTTTGTTTGAAACATTTTTAAAATTGTTTTTACATTTTCTTGGAAAATGTACTTTTTAATTAAATAATAAAAGTCAAGCAACTAATGCTTTATTTAAAAAAAAAAGTCGACGGAAATTATTGTTGTTTTTATTTTCATTTTGATTGCGATTACAAAATGTTAAGGGACAACACAATTTTTTCCTTTAATCGGTTTGTATAAGACTTTGATCATTTGGCGGAATATTGATGCCATAAAGTCTACACCTCTGCATACCAACGCAAATCATGCAATCAATATTTGCAAAGAAACAAAACATTTACCGAAAAACTACAGAAAGTCGTTTCTAGTGCTTTTTTAAACTAACCGAGGAAGGATACAAAAAACTCACCTCTTCTAAAAATGTGCTCCGTGTTCAAAGTATTGGTCTGAACCTAAAGTCATTTTGATTGATTTTTTGTTTCGGTTTATTTAAAATCCTGAAATTAAAACAAAATTCTTTTAAAACCTTTCAATATTAAACAAACAAGCAAAAAAGAAAAAAAAAAACAAGACAAGACAAATAATAGACACGTGGTTTAACCAAAATAAATTCTTTCTATTTGGAAGTTCAACAACACTTTCGAAAATATTTCCCAATAATAAACATTCCTTTTCTCAAACACATATTCTGCATGAATTTCCTGTTGAATCTTTCAACTTTTATAAAGCACCATATTCCCTTGCACCATTTCTCTATTTGCTTATCAAATGTCAAATTGGATGGATATTCGAAGAGAAGGACTAAGAGCAGATATATAATATTTCATCCTGTCTGTCGTGCTCGAGAAATACAACAACAAAACAACACAATAAATAATTTCCAATACACTTTTATATGCATCTTTAAAGAATGTTCTTTCTATGCGTATGTTACGTATGTATGTAGGTATGTTGGATGCACAGCACATAATATTGGAAAGGAAGCATTTTTTTCAAGTCTGCTTGTCTAGGAAATTGACATTTACCACTTTAGCTTGGGTCTTTGGCCTCGGCCTTAAAGCTGAAAATTCCACAACATTTTATTTTTAGACTTTCCAATATAGGGTGCTAGTGCTGCCAATATCACCACCACCTACACAAATGACATCAATGTGAATATGGCACAGTTTTCACAAGAAAATGTCCTCAATTTCATTCGACTTTCCCGGTATTGAATGGAATGCAAATAGTCATGAGATATGTGTCGTTCGTAACGTCTATTTCTTATAACCTCCTGAACCAGGATGAAAGAGTGCAAAAGAGCTGGGCGTGAAATGGCCAATCAACTTGAAATCGGGCAAATCGAGAAAATACATACAAAAAATCTCTTTCAAGGACGACCACGGACGACTTTAGTGAAGGACATGTATAGGAAATGTTTGACGATTTACATAGCCATTCTCAATCGCAATCGATTTGCTATCAGTGAGACAAGAATTGTGTGGCATTTGATCCTTTCTGGCTTAACCCATTATTATTGGAGAGATTTCAAAATGATAGGATTACACCAACGTAGAGTCATATTTGCCAGCGCCAAGGCAAGAGCCTACGATGAAGAGATATACCAAAACTTATCCATGGATGAGTGCCTAAAATGAAGAAGCAGTTAAATAAATCACCTTTGGAGTTTACCAATTTTTATTGAGTGTTTTGGGAGTGCTTGAGATTGTTAGCCCCTCGCCAATTCCAATATTATACTCGTATTGCATATGTATGAAATTTCTCAAGTGCCGTACGGAAATGGGCGTACATGATTGACTTTTTATAGTTCGATTGTTGGATGCGGTGCAGCCAGTTATGGTGGGTTGGGTGGAGGAAACAATTACTTGGATTTATTATGTCCAAATAGTTGTAATGAAAATGCCGATAAAATGCCATCGTAAAATTTGTATGGTTGAGTGAGTTAGTTTTTGTGGATTCGGTTAAGGCTATTTTCTTGGTGGTGATTGGGTGGTGTGTGATTTTGGTGTAATATGGTTGTGGTTATATCGTGTATAAAGGGTAATCGGACTTTAACGTGATACTTGACACTTAATGCGCCTTCGCACGAATAGGTCATTAATGTTCTTACAGATCATTGGGTAAACAGTATTATATCAGAATAGAACCTCTGGTTGAGAATATACAGGAGCAGTAAAGTAAGAAATTAATCATTCTAACAAAAAAAAGATGATTATCTCTTAGTTTTTTGTTGATCATTTTTTGAAGTCAATTAAAATTATTTATTCATTTTAGCAACAATTTACAGAAATTTATTATTTATTATTGTGTCTACATTATAACCAATAATGAAACCTGTAGTAGCCTGGGGTTCATCCATCTGCGTCCGCCCAATCAGACGGCTGTCCTACAACAGACTGATACCGACACGTCCGTTCAGCTAGACAGGCACTCCTAGACTGGCCTGGACACATCCGTTCAGTCTAGCGGATATCCTAAGACTGGTTGAGACACGTCCGCTCCTGTTGACGGATATTCTTCGACTGAAAGATAATATATTCTGTCAAGTCTAAATATTAAATTTACAAATCTTTACTGACAGCGACAGGTCACCACATCCCTTCCTTTTTTTCCAATTTTTTTTTTTTTTTAATTTATTTATTTAAGAATATATGTTTCTGTTGTATATTCCTTTTCTCTTTCTTTTTCTTTCTACACAATTTAATGCGTACTTTTTCTTTTCTTGTCTGCACAATTTAATGCGCCTCTCTTTCTTTTTCTTTCTACACACTTTAATTTAATTTATTTTATTTCACTAAACTTTATTTAAATTTATTTATTTTATTTCACTTTACTTTCTTTTTTTTTTTTTTTTATTTATTTTATTTTATTTTATCAATTCCATTTCCTTCACTTTCTTTTTTTTTATTTATTTTATTTTATTTGCTCTATTTCACTTCACTTCACTTTCTTTTTTTTTATTTATTTTATTTTATTTGTTCTATTTCACTTCACTTCACTTCACTTTCTTTTTTTTTTTTTAATTTATTTTATTTTATTTGTTCTTTTTCACTTCACTTCACTTCACTTTCTTTTTTTTTTTTTATTTATTTTATTTTATTTATTTTATTTTATTTATTCTATTTCACTTCGCTTTCTTTTTTTTTTAGTTTATTTTATTTTATTTACATATATTCTATTTCACTTCGTTTTATTTTGCTTTGTCATTTCACATCACTTCACTTCATATCATTTGTTTTTATTTTATTTAATTTTATTTTATTTTATTTTATTTTATTTTATTTTATTTTATTTTATTTTATTTAACTTTCACTTTATTATATTTTATTTTATTTAACTTCACTTCACTTTGTTGTATTTTGCTTTGTTTATCTTTGTCATAGGACATCCCATCCTCGTCGCCAATGTAGTAGCCTGGGGTTCATCCATCTGCGTCCGCCCAATCAGACGGCTGTCCTACAACAGACTGATACCGACACGTCCGTTCAGCTAGACAGGCACTCCTAGACTGGCCTGGACACATCCGTTCAGTCCAGCGGATATCCTAAGACTGGCTGAGACACGTCCGCTCCTGTCGACGGATATTCTTCGACTGAAAGATAATATATTCTGTCAAGTCTAAATATTAAATTTACAAATCTTTACTGACAGCGACAGGTCACCACAAAACCCATTTTTGAGGAGGCAAAAGTTGGGTTTTGTTGATTTTTTTGTATTGATACGTTTATTTTTATATCCGGCTTACAACTTTTAAAATGAAAACAGTACTCAAGGAGTTGACCAAAAAAACAGTTATTGAACCTAAGCTATCCCTTAAATGGCTTATTATCACTGCAACACAGCATGAAATTTTGCAAAGGTTATTTCGTCTGTTCCAAAACCGGGTACGTCTTCACACAAAAGAAACCCAAAATGATCAATCAAAGGTCGAAGGTCATGAAACATGGTTTTTTGTTTATACAGGGTGATTTGCATAACATGTAAAAAAAGCGTAGAAGGTTAGCCGGGAGGGACAGTTTACTTAAAAAAAATACTTGAAAGACAAAATATTTAAAAACAACGGTAACACTTACAATACTATTTTTCAAAAACTATTCACTCAAACAACTTAATTTAGAGTAAGAAAAACAGAAAAGATTTGTTGCTCTAAAAAAGAATATGATGGTATTGTAATAGTTAGGTAACTACCATTGCTTTTTTAATATTTTTTTTTCTGTTTTCAGTCATCTTTTAAGAAAATTGTCCCTCCCGGCTGAACGGGGTAGAGTACAATAATATATTTTTTTTTCTTTTCTCAATCCACCCTTCACGCTTTAGCTTTTTGTAAAATTTTATGTGAATCACCCTGAATAAACGAAATATACCACGCTTCATGAATCATGACCTTAGACCCCGAATGATCAAGATGGTGTGAAAGAGTACATTTTATATTGAACTATAAAATCCTAAACTATCTCGAAAACTGTTTCTCTTATGAAAAGAAGCTACCTCACATTTTTTTAATGAAATTTTTTAAGTTACACCCTAGTACTTGACATTTTTTCGGTAAGAGTTACCGTTCGGGAAATATTTCTTAAAAAACGGTTGGTGGAGCCTTTGACCCCTCCTTAAAATGTTAGTGGCGCTCACATTTTTCAGTAATTTTTCTGATTTTTCGGCTAATGTGACTGGATTATTATAATACTTACAACTATTGACTTGTGAACTATTATTGCTTCTCAGAGCATAGGAGGGACAAATGAACCTTTTTCAATGAAAAAAAAAAACAAACATCTTCCCTTTTCTTTTTTAACAAGATTTAATTGCAATTAGACCGGAAAATGAGGGGTATAAAGGAACAATAACGTGCCCATAGGCATGACCGAAAATATACCAAATTCACCCATGCGTTTCTGAGAGAATGGTCACACTGGCCACTTTTCAATATTTTTGGTATTTCTCGAAAATTAAGACAAATTTGACAATTTTACGTTTTTGAAGCAAAAATAGGGTCAAAAGGCATGCAGAGAACAAAATAAAGTAGAGGGTAAAGGCTTTAATATGGCATTTCAAAAATCAATAAGGGTATTCATGCAAAAGCGTAAGCTCGTCGTAATCGTTGTAAAGTTTTAAACTTCGTAAATCTGTCAAATTTTCCATACAAATTGTGACAGAATTACGAAGTTTTAAACTTTACAACGATTACGACGAGTTAACGCTGTTGCATGAATACCCATAATATTTGTTCCAAATTGACAGAGATATGCCCATTGAAACTGCCATTTCTTATAATTTTTCGCAGTTTGGCCCGGAAGCTTCTTTTTCGGTACTTTTCTTGCTTAATTTTTTTATGAAATTTTTAAACTATCTATTTGGATAGAAAATTTTGAACAAAAAGTTTAAAGAGTTAAATTGCCAAAATCGGCTTAGTTTCTGGGTTATACCAAAATATTGATATTGAAATATATGGCCAGTGTGACCATTCTCTCAGAAACACATGGGTGAATTTAGTAGCATTTTTGGATCTAAGCATGCTTATGGGCCAAACAAAAATATTGAATGATAGAAACCCATGCACGTAATTTTTCCTTTTTTAATGGTATATTCAATGGGCTATAAGCTAGGAACGCACCTCCGATTTCCTGTCGTAATGACTATTGCAAGAATTATTGCAGTTTAGTAGGATTTTTGTTTATCATGTGTGTCTTCATTCAGATTCATTATTTGTTCACAATCGATTGAAGTAGACAGATAAATTGTGACTTTTTGCAATCAAATTGACTGCACTTTAATTCTGGTGTTTCAACTTTTTGGATAAAGGTCGTATGTAAAAAGTCTACAATTTTGTTGGCAATTTTGCGTCCGATTTTAAGGTAAGGTATCCGAATTAAGTCCTGCATTCATATTGCAGCACTAAATTACCACCTTCGTAGGACATAATTTCTGCATCAGTTGTTTTTGAATTTCTCTTGTAGTTAAGGCATTGCTAACTTGGACGCCTAGCTAATACCGCCACTAGTTCCACAAGGTCCGCCAATCTGTAAAATCATGAAAGGGTGGGAGTAACAATTCAAATTACAGCTCTTAATTACCACCTTAGTAGGACTGATTGCTGCCTCATTAGATTTTTGAACCTCGCCTGTAGTTGAAGCGATGCTATCTTGACGCCAAGTTAACACCACCTCTAGTTCCACAAGGTCACAAGCCTGTTTGACCATGAAGGGGTGGGAGTAAAAATAAAATTTGCATTGAAATTGCAGCAATTAATTACCAACTTAAAGTAGGACGTAATTTCTGCATCATGAGATTTTTGGATTTCTTTTGTGGCGGTGTTATCTTGACGGACCTAAGGCCGTAGCCAGAGGGGGATCATTTTTTGAAAAAGGCATTTTTTAAATCTTATTTTTCCATTTTAATATTACATAGTTATTATTATTTTTTAATTCAATTGAATTTAGCTCACGCACTACATAATTTTCAATTAATATAGTAAGGTACATACCTACCTACCTTGATCATTTCTTAATTCAGATTAAAATGAGATTCGTGTATTCTGGTTCCCTCAATTTTTGGCAAGAATGAACAAAAATTTAAAAAAGAAAACTTAATTTTTTTTTTAATTTTGAATCATGACAATTTAAAGTTTAAATGCCGAATGTATGGTATGGTAGACAGAATTTCAAACACACCATGATTCACATGCACAAGCTTCTTAAAATTTTGCCGACTCTTAAGGTTTTAACATCCACACCGGAAAGAACTTTTTCGACAGTGAAACATCTAAAAAGTTACCTAACAGATTCTACTATTGAAGATAAACTTTTAAGGTTGGAATTAATATCAGTTCATTGACAAATTGAGACTAACACTGAGGAAGTTATTATATCGGAAGAATTTTTTTCTCATAGGAGTGAGTTTTGCGCAAGAAAAATAAATGTCTGACGTTTAAGCATAGTTTACAGTTCCCATGCAAAATTAAAATCAATTTTTTCAGGCGCAAAATGTTTGCCTATGCCTAGGCCACCCATTGAGTCATGAATTAACATTTTTTCAATAAATTATAGGCCTTAAGAGTGTTCTGAACTGAACAAAACCAGTCATTTGCTAACTTTTTTTTTGCAGATACAAGATCGGTTCTTTCCACTTTCATCAGATACTTTTTTTTTATAAAACTTTGCATTTTTACTATTTGGTCACTAGCAGTCGTATTTTTATACTAAAAAAAATTTCTAAAAGTAACTGATTTTAATTTCCAAATTATCATAAATTTTCTGTGAAAAAGTGCCTTTTAAGAATTAAAAATTTCAATATCAAATGATACAATTATTATTATATTATTAATGAAAATCGTGAAAAATATATTGAATTTATATCCACTTCAAAAAAAAAATGTCAAAAAAACACAACACAAAATTGACTGTCAAAAATGGGTTTTTTCAAAATTCGCAAGCATTTTTATTTTGTATTATTAAAATTTTTGTTAGGTACAAAATTAAAAATTTTCTCCAATAAAGGCATATTAAAAATGTGGAATTTTAAGTTATTTAACATTTTTTTCCAAAAAATGCTATAATATAGGCTACATTTGCTTTGAAAAACAGCCATTTTTGCCATTTTCTCGATTTCTTAGAGGCTTTTACCAAAATCTAGAGCACAAAATTAATTTTTTTTTTCCAATGATGTCCTAGAAAATAAGTTTATCTGTCCATAGACATCTTAATCATTTTGATCGGATAAGTACACGCTTCACAATCTTTTTCATGAAATCAGTCCGGAACACTCTTAAAATAAAAAACAATAAATTTTGAATGCAAAAACCATTTGCATGCAAAATATGGTTTTTGGTAAATATATTCTTTTTTTTACTTTGGAAGTATATTTTTCACTCACCACACTTTATCTCACGAGAAACAATTGCCCTATATTGTTTTGTAGTTCTATGACAGCAATGGTGCCTTTTTGCATGAAAAAAATCATGCAAAAAAGTAACTTTGTATTCCACCTCAATAATTTTTAACATGCGCAAATAATTCCATAGATTTTAGCAAAGGAACTTGTAAACTAGGCCTTATTACGACGAATTTACTTTCGTGTAAAAAATTTAACTCACATTATGTTTGTCAAAAAAAAATGCATTCGGAATTTGTATTTTGCTTAAATATAAAAAAACCGTTTACAGCAAGGATATTTTTCTTTGAGTACAATCTTTTTAGCTTTTGTTTTACTCAAAAGAACTGTATTTTAAGCTTAAATGGTGAAATATTTTTCGAAAATTTATATCCCCAGAATATTGTTAGCCATGTCGATGGCGTTAAGCCTTACAAACTGGCGTTTCGTGTGGATAGAAAACTTAAACCCTTTTAAGAAGGGCTGTAATTTTTTTCACAATAATGATGTTTTCAAAAATGTACCCTTCAAATATTGCAAGATCTCCAAAGACAAAATATCGAAAACAAAAATTTAGAACCACAAGAATCTCGAAAACCAAAATTTCGAAATCAAAATCTATAATTACATAAATCTCGAAGAGCCAAAATCACGAAAGACCTGCCTTTTCAAGATCATAATTACACTTTGCCCTTCCTTACATAAATACATTGCTAGAACCCAGCATTACGGAGAATTAACAGTGAGGTATATGTAAAACTGCAACCCCCCTGCTTGGGTACACTAAAGGATTCGGGGTAGGTATGAGGGTGGGTGTTTGCAAAGTTTCTTTTCCATTTAAAGAATCCAGAGAAACTTTGAATTTGAAACAGAAAATAACAGAAAACGTTTCACTGTCACACTATAACACTGTAAGCATGTCTGAAGTCACTTTTTTGAAAGTTTAAACCTCAGATTCATTAAAAACTTGGATGTTTTGAAATTATTTCGAAAATTCTAGATTTTTAATTTTTTTCATTTTGTTATTCTGTCATTCCATATTTTGGAATTCGCGATAAATAAATATTTTTCAAGAGTTTGTCTATTCGAGATCTTTGTCATTAGACATAATGTCCTGATCCCTCAGCTCTGTACGTATCAGCAAACTTCTATTTCTGACTAAATATTCCTTAAGGCTTTACACGTTTTTTCCCAGATACAAAAATATAGTGTTTTTCCAAAGACACTGATGCTAATACAAAGAATGATATAGACATTAGATACTTTGTTTTTCAAAAACATCATGTCCTTACACAGAAGCCCTTTGATAACCCTTGGGAAAATTGAAATGATTTTCACTTTTAAACTCAAACAAATAGGCAGGCATGTACGTAGGTATACATTTCCTCTAACAACCTTATACAGTCCTTCATTGCTATCTACAACAAAAATTCTAAAAACGCTACAAAGTCCATTTATAGAAGTAATTATACCCTAGTTTTCAATAATACTCAACGTAATTAAATCCTCTCTCTCTCTCTCGCTGTTTATATTCAAGGATCTATACCTACACTTCAACCCCAATCAATAGCCAATGTAAGTTCAAATAAAAACAAGGAATAAATTACAAACAAATATACATACATACAAACATTCTATTTCCTGGTTTGGAAAGCTCTATACAAGTACCTACAACGGTTAGTAGAATCAACTTTTCAACAACAAAAAGAAAAAAAGGCGAGAATTAGATCCTCATGAGTGAATCATTGAATCATTGAACCTCGAAACGAAATACCCATTCATCAACCTTTAATCGGGATACAATCACAGGAATGTACTTACATATGTGTTTACACTGATGCACTCTGCACATCATTTCTTTAGTATTTCGTTTTTCATTTTCTCTTTTTCAAAAAAAAAAAAACTTCGAAAATAAAAATACAACAAAATACTAAGTGAATAAATTCAGTTTTGTATTTATCAGCGGTCCTAGAGGGAATGAATGTGTAAATGTATGTTTGTGTTTTGAATTCCCTTTGACCATGTTCGAATGTCACTTTTTTCCTCACAGATAAATTAATTTAAAAAACAAAAGAGGATCCGAAAAAAATAATGAATTAAATCAAGTTCTTGCACTGACTGCATCAATCCATCAATTACAACTACATATATACTCTGGTGTTAATCCTCAAGCTAAACCTTTTGTATTTCATCCTATTGTGGCTTATATGGATGTGAACAAAACAATAAAGCCCATGCACAAACAGAGGGGGGTTGTTGATCTGTTGTTATAAGTTAATTGTATGTAAAAGCAATCATTTCCACTCAACCGAAGTGGCAATGGAATTATTTGATAAACAGATTTATCTCTTGTTGGTAGTTCTAAGCTTTTTTTGAATACCAATTCCTGAAATTCTTCATGATAAAGGATATCAACTTGGTTTCCCACTTTATTCAACTGAGTTTTGCCTTAAATGGTGGCGTGTAAACTCTATTATAAGTCAATTCTAAGAAAACGATAATTCTAAGAAAATTTCGAAAATTCCGAGAGATTTTCATCTTCTTATTTCCTTTTAAGAGAAAGGTCCAGAGAGGGCACTTGCCTCTCAATTATATGCCTTCTTAGCCCAAAGAAATAGCCACTTTTATAAAGAATTATTTTTTTGGATCTTAGCGTTGCCTGAATTAATAGTGGAGCTGTGAAGGCCTGTCCCCTATTTCCTCAAGAATTGAACAATTATACAAAAAACAGATTATGTAGAGAATTAATTTTTTACTACCCAAGGGTTTCTCTAAGCCTAAGTCACAAATTCCCAAAGTACAGGAAAAATAAATTGCTTCCAAACGTTTAAATACGAAGTAATGGTTATTTAAATTGTTCTTTTTATTTGTTTAATTCTTCATTCCTATCAGGAAAATCAAACTCTTTGTGTATAGTCAAGTCGCCGACAAAACTTAATTTACTCTTCAAAACCTATAACAAAAAAAAAAAAAAAAAATAGACAAAATACTTATGTATAACACAAAAAACCCTTTATGGGTATAAAACTACCCTCAATAAACCACTTTTTGACTTGGGAGAAAATTACTTCCGTTTGGAGTTTTATTAAAACGACTTAGTTTTTATTAACTTCCTTCTTTACACCATCACCATACCATATAAGACTTTTACCGAAAGACCAGCAACATGGGCGCAGATTAAAAGTCAATTTAACTCCAAACAATCCCATAAAACTTCATTGCTGCACGCTTATGCTTAACTTTATACTTCTTCTTCGGGTATAAGTTAATAATATACGAATAGCTTGAACGAAAAACCGCCATCACCCAAAGTTGGTCTGGGAAACGTTCCATAATATATAAATATATATGTATATGTAGTTATGGTAATAAAGCGCCGACATCAATTTACTAAATGAACATGAATCAGAGCGAACGCGGCACAATTTTCAAATTATACCCATCAGACCTTTGATCAATCCTATTATATAGACGAGGAGGCTAGAAAAAAAATTGTTAAAAAAAGAGGAAAATTAAAAGAGAAAGAAGAAAAAACAGCCCTTGCACATGCACATTATACTTTTCTCAGAATAATTTCATGACTCTGTGTAATTTTCTCAGGAATATTAGAAGAAATAGGAGAAAGCCTCCTTCATACCGCCATATTGCTACCAGCTAGTATTAAAAGTTATACGTATAAAAGACGTCCAAGTTATGGCCCTATTGCAGGAAAAGTCATTTGTTAACGCGCTTCTACATCGCACCGTTCATCGTTGTCCTTGTCGTTGGTCTTCTCGTTCCGTCCTGCCCTAAGTTCTATGAGATAGTATCGCATTTAGAGATGCATAGTAATGCAAGGAGAAAAAAAGAGGCTTCTCTGGGTCCTTTTGCTAAGGTTGATGCTTCACCTGTTGAATTATCGATCTCATCTTGAAATGAACAAATGCAGTCATTAACTTTTACATCCGGAATAGCTCCTTGCAGAAATTCCTGAAAGCAGTGCTATCCGAACATGTGTACGTCTAACATTTACCTTCTGCTATACCAAACCAAGAGTGGCTTAAGGATGTAGCTGTTTAATGGCAGCAAGACCGATAAACTCAGTTCATTACAGACAAAGGATGATAGCATCAGGCTAGCTATATCATTGCCACCGCCGCTATACCCAGTCTATGCATTTTACTAGCCATCTCAAACTTGTATGGAAAATGTGCATTTCAGTGAATCTGCGAGACTTTCATTTAGCAATCCAGGAGTGGATCTCTAAAGGAAAGCATAAAAGATGACTCGCTGGACTATGCAAATTTGGAAAACTAAAACTAAGGGAATAAGGTTCTACCAGTTAGAAAATTGACCATTGACTTTCTTTTTAAAAACGAGAGCCACCTCCCAAAAAACACATAGACGACACTTAATTTTGTTCCCTTCTATACAATTTTAAAGGGCTAAATACTTTAAAACATTTTTGTCTATGAGTCAACTTTCTGTAATAACGAAGATGGTGCCCAGTGATAAATACAGCTGATTTTGAACCCGTAATTTAAAAAAAATACATTTTCTTCAAATTTAGAAATTTCCTAAGATTGTGAATAACAATAATTAATTTAGAATTAAAATTTCTAATTAATAAAAAATAAACTGCTAACTTAAATAAAAGACCAAATTTGGAAATAGGATGTTTATCACTTTCATTTTGTTTTCTTAAATATCTAGTTTTTGCAAAAATAACAGGTATTTGATTCATTTACTCGTTAATCAACGTTTTTTGTGAATTATTTATCAAACATCAATCAAATTAAATATATTTGATTGATAATACTTCACATTTATTTTACTCACTGACTTCAGTCAAATCAAATTTTATTTGCGTTTATAAGAGTATGAAAGGCAATCTTCAGATAGCTTTGTAAGTAACAGATTTTGTGATAATCCTTCGTTAAACAAGGTTTTACAAATCTAATAATAGATACTAAAGGAAAAAATTCTTGCACATATTCTCTGGAATTTTATTTTTATTCCCTCTCTTCCTCTGTCTATACCATAAATATGATGTTATAAGTCTTTTTGTAAACCTATTAACTTAAACAAATTATTTTTTTGGAATCATTTTTGGATGAGTTCATTTCCAAGTTCAAAATTTTTAAAAATAAAAATATATCAGAATTTTCAGTTTTCTCAAAAGCTTGAAGACCCATATAAAGTTGTGTTTTGCTCGAATACAAAATTACTGAGAGCATGTCAAATTGGTGCATAAATTTAAGAAATTTTGAAAAATCAATATATGAGTTGAGTAAACCTATATGGTTATTTTTATGAAATTTTTGGTTTGAAAATATTTTTTTCAAAAATAGTTCACTGTCATAGTTTTTAAATAATTTTGTATTCACTTCATGTTAATGTTTTAGAAAGTTATTTTCCTTCCGGAAAAAACGGGGGTATTTCCCCCCCCCCCCTTATAGATATTTTTACTTGCGATTAATATAGGGCAAAGTTTTGGATTCGTGCAAAAAAAATAATTTCGAGATAATAATCAAACATAACAATTACGGTGAAAGAAAACATGAAAAAAGTGGGTGTCAAAATTCTGTCTGTCTGTAAGAAATTTTTTTTTCAAATTTTCATAATGAATAGACTTAATTCTGAACAACGTTTGAAAATCGTGCAAATTTTTTACAAAAATAATGGTTCGGTTCGCGCATCCCGCGCTGCGTCGTATATTCGGTCGACATAATCGCCCAGCAGAGTCGATTATTCGAGCAATCATCGGTTTGGTTTCGCACCACGCTAACTCTAGTGGATAATGCGCATCCTCAGAGACCCCGGTACAGTGCACACCGAAGACGCTATTGCTGCTGTGGAGCCCAGTATCGAAGAAGACGACCCGAATGAGTTCATCCGCTATCGCGTCGGAAATTGATGGTCGAAAATTGGGCCTTATTCCAGCCAGCCGCGGGGGCCACTTGCCCGAAATAATTTTCGAAACATAGTTTCAAACCCTTATCTTTATAATAAAGCTAAATTCTTGGCCATAACATTAAATTGTATACGTTTTAATTCTTCTTGAAAACCACACGTCTAAAAAAATTACCTTTAAGCTGAAAATTAATTTAAAAAAAACTGCTCCAACGATTTTAATTTTTTTGTTTAGCATCTTAAATTCATATTTATTCAAGTAACAGATAGCATTCATACTATTGAGCTCAATTCCATTTGACTGGCTGTTTATGATGCAATTGAAAAAAAAAAACAGTTTCATGATGCTGCGTTACAATTTCTATTATACCTTGCATTATTTAAAAAAAAAAACGTGCAATCCAGTCGTGCTTTTTATTTTCCTAGAACATGCTTTAGAATATTTGTGCAAGGTAGAAGAAACGAATTGCGATGGTTTTAAGGGAAGTTTTTATACCTGAATGATTTTGCGAGAATCATAACGTGCCAATAATTTATAAAAAACAAAAATATAAGCAGTATATGGGTGATGGGTAAGTTTTAAATATTTGGTTTATAAAAGGGGAAAACTAAATTGGGTAGTGAAAAAAAAATACGTATGACTTACGTTGGGGAACTGAATGAAATGAATAAAATAAGTTGTTTTTCTTGCCTAAAATTGTCATTGTAAGCAGTTTCTTAGGTTAATTTATTGTTTAAAAGGCACTTGGGATTTCAGTAAAAGAACCTTAAACGGTTGTTTAAGGTTCTTTTATAATAAATCTAATTCAAATTACCGTTTTGCATCACTTTTTCAACACTTCATTTTGTTTTTTTTTTTATAACTAACATGCACTCAAGGGGTTATGATTATCCTTAATATGTTGAACACAGTGCGAGTGTTAGGAAAGTAGGATAAGATAAGACTTAAAAGGAGATACCGATGCACATTGGTTTTGAATTTCTGAATATCACAATGGGAAGGAAAAATAGAGTAGGGTACTTTAATGATTGATATTGAGACGTTAAGAAAGCAAAATCATTCATTATTTTGATGGACGATTAAGGCTGAAGACTTAATTAATATTTCTAGTAAAAAAAAAATTTCAAATAGGCCCAACTTTCCACAAAAATTGACTTTTAATTTTTCAATGATCATTGGTAAGGTAGTTCAATCATTGAAATAAGAAAAGTCTTTTTATGTAGAAAGTTGGGCCTATTTGAATTATTTTTTTGGCTAAAAATATTTACTAAGTCTTAAGCTTTATTTGTCCATCAAAATAATAAATGATTTTACTTCCTAAACGACTCAAAACCAATCATTAAAATTTTCAATGATGAGTTTCAATGATAGCTATAACTGGCGCCTAAAGCATTCCGAATTCATGTTGTGCGGCTGAAGAAAGAATCTCTGTACTTGACACCCGAAATTGTGTTCAAGGCTAAACTGATATGCATTCCTAGAAGTACGAGTACTACGGCGGAATTGTTTAAGGGGAGGAATGCAACTGGCTATTTCACTAGAACATTGTTTGAAAAAATAATGACCGATACGAAACATTGCGGTGGTGTTCGAAAGATGCAAATGTTTCCGATACAGCTCTGTCGCCTATCAATTTTAAAGCTCTATTTTGAATTCTATCCAAGAGACTTAAATGGGATTTGGGAGCAGTGTTGCCGCGAAGAAAAAAGCAGTGAGGGCCTTTTCCAAATTTTTTAGGGGCCATTTGACTAAAGCTGGGGCAACATATTTTACATAAAAGCCTTCCCTAAAAAATTAAACTACAATTCATAATGTCGTATTTTTATGTATTATGTTATAATTTATTTAATGTATTGAATCTTTTGCATAAATTTTAAACTATAATAAAAATTACAGATGCGTTTTCTTTTTTAGCTCTCTTTTAGCTCTTCTTTAGCTCTTTACCGGCCACTTGAAATGAGTGAAAAAAGAGTGAAGTTGGCTGCGCTCAGCTATTTGCTCCATTCGCTCGGTCTTTTTATTCTGAGCTCATGGAGTGTACTCCAAGCTAGCTCTGATTTAAAAACAAAACACAAGTCGAGTCCTCTGAGTGCTCGGAGCTAAAAATGAATCAATGATCTTTTTTTGACAGCACAGTGCTATGCTCGAAGCTAATAAAGAAAAACGCCTATATTTGTTAAAATTGAAAGACATCTTTTGGCTTTGAGTCATTAAATAAAAATAAATAAAAGTAACTTATAACTTAGTAATATTTTATAGATTTTTTTTCTTTTTAAGTTCAGAGCAGAGTCTGACTTGTCAAAAAATTGAGTTTCTTTTTTAACTCCGAGTGCTCAAAAATAATTTTTTTTTCTTTTTTCGTTCTTAAATAAAATAAATGCGCAGACAGAGTTTAATGCAGAACACAAGCATTAAACAATTACCGACAAGTGACAACTAGTGTTCGCGTGTGTCTTAATAGCAATTCAGTGCGCTCAGAACACGCTTGGTTCAAATGACGTACAGAACATGCTCACCATTCTCGGCTCTGTTCATCAGAGCTCTATTCTGAAATAAAAGAGAAAAACACCTTATGTAGGGTTATCTTAATTTGTTTTTTACAAAATCTGGTTTTAGGAATAAAAGGTACAATTACTCAATTTACCCTTCAAAAAATCTTTAAGGCTCGTTAATGAGCGAAAAATTTCATATGATGACCTATACGATTATCCGTTTTTATATTTTTCAGATAATTATGTTAAATCTTTTAAGGTTAACATTTGAGGGCCATTTATAAAAGGCCCGGGCCAAGGGCCAAAATATTAAAGAGGGGGCCGAAGGCCCGATCGGGCACTTTGTGGCAACGCTGTTTGGGAGTACCCGCCCAAATATGGGAGTTGTACTCAAGCTTTGGACGAATGAAGGTTTTATAGATTACAGCCAGATCAGAAATAGAGAAAAATTTCTTGTATCTTCGAAGATAACCAAGACATTTCGCAACATTTTTAGCAACGTCGAAAATGTGATCATTCCACAGAACATTAAACATTTTTTTTTTTTACAGTAATAGTGTGTTTTTTTTTACACCGCCTTAAAGGTCTTAACAAAAAGAATGCCATCCTAAAATTTTCGAAAATCAAAAATTTTTTGTCAACTTGTTTGATTGAAAATTAGTCCATTTTTTAAATTAAATTAAAAAAAAATTCCAGAAATATACACTAGTCAACAAAATTAAAGGAACAAATTTTTTTTCAATTTTTTTTAGCGTTTTTTGAAGAGCTGTATCTTTGTGACGAGTAGTCGTATTGAGTTGAAATAAAAAGTATTTTACAGATTTGTTTGCAAAAAATTTCTTTTTAAGTACCGTTATTGCGTTATTGCAAAAAATGAGACGAGTTAACAAAATAATTTTTTTTATTTTTTGAAGGTCTTCATTTCTATGAGTAAATTTTTTTGAGTCAATTAAATGTCATTATCAAATACCTTGTCTATTCAGCTTCAATTCAATTTTTTTGTTGTTGTCGTACAATTTTTTTTGACATGGTTTATCTGACTTTGAATGAAAAAAAATACTTTTAGCCTTGATTACCAATATCTCAGCAAATAATGACGTTATAAAAAATTCAAAGACAGTTTTGGAAATTTGAGAAAGCGTTTACAAGATTTTTTTTAAGATTTTGTAGAAATTTTTTTTTTTCCCTTCACCGTTAGTTTAAAAAAAGTATTAAAAACCGACGTTTTGTGGTCTTTTCGTAAATCTTTTTTTTTTCTTTGCAAATATTGATTGCATGGCTTGCGTTGGTATGCAAATTTATAGACTTTTAAATCATTAATATTCTTGTAAATTTTAAAATTGATTCATCGAACCGTTTTTCCTCAACAAAACTTCAAAGTCTTACAAACCAGGTAAAGGAACAAATTGTGTTGTTCCTAAGCAATGCGTAGTCGTCATCAAAATGACAAGAAAACCGCAATTCCAGTGAATTTTTTCACAGTTTTGCATTAGTTAGATACTTTTTTTGAATTGAAATGAAATAAAAAATAAATTTTTTCAAAAAAAAAAAAAAATTAAAAAATCAAGTTTTTTTGTCTGAAAATTTTTTGAAATCAAATTTTTTTTTTTGTTTAATGTACTTTTTATTTCATTTCAATTCAAAAAGTATCTAAATAATGCAAAACTGTGAAAAAAATCCACTGGAATTGCGGTTTTCTTGTCATTTTGTTGACGACTACGCATTGTTTAGGAACAACTTAATTTGTTCCTTTTTTTTATATAATTTGGAAAACAGTTCGATGAATCAATTTTAAAATTTACAAGAATATTAATGGTTTAAAAGTCTATAAATTTGCATACCAAAGCAAGCCATGCAATCAATATTTGCAAAGAAAAAAAAAGATTTACGAAAAGACCACAAAACGTCGTTTTTAGTACTTTTTTTAAACAAACGGTGAAGGGTAAAAAAAAAATAATTTCTACAAAATCTTAAAAAAATCTTGTAAAACGCTTTTTCAAATTTCCAATCAAGGCTAAAAGTATCTTTTTTCATTCAAAGTCAGATAAACCATGTCAAGAAAATCGCACGACAACAACAAAAAAACTGAATTAAAGCTGAATAGACAAGGTATCTGATAATGATATTTATTTGACTCAAAAAAATTTACCCATAGAAATGAAGACCTTCAAAAAAAATAAAAAAAAAATAATTTTGTTAACTCGTCTCATTTTTTGGAATAACGCAGTAACGGTACTTCAAAAAAAAATTTTTGCAAACAAATCTCGAAACAAAAAGCATAACGCTGTAAAATGCTTTTTATTTCAACTCAATACGACTACTCGTCACAAAGATACAGCTCTTCAAAAAACGCTAAACAAAATTGAAAAAAAATTTGTTCCTTTAATTTCGTTGACTAGTGTATATTTTGCCTTGAAAAAATTATAGCTTGCTTAAGATGCAACTATCTACGTTTTCACCAAATTTTATCAATTTTGTTGAAGATAAAAATAAAAAACAAAAAAATTGGTTTTTGGTATTTTTCTAAATATTTTTGAGGTTATGTGAAAAAATGAACCGAATACAAATTATAGGTCTTTGAATTATCTACAATCAATCTATATAACTTTTGCCAGAAATCGTAAGAAACCCTGTTTTCGCACCCACTCAACTTTTTAGCACCCCCACCCTACTTCCGGTCATTTGCTGCGGGGCAATTGATTTTTCCCCTTTTATATGCTATTGATCCTAATTTGCCCCATCACCCATATATTGCTAATATATTTTCCAAATTTTGGTCTTTGAAACCCGGTTTGGCACTGGTCTATTACTATAAGCGGTAGAGGAAGTGTACCGATTATGGAATACCAAAATATAAACTCAATTTTAAACACAAAAAAATTAATTTTTTTTCGGTCTTTTAAATAGATCTTGATAAAAATACTATAAACTTGCTTTAAAACAAAAGTAGAACTTAAACAAATTATCAAAAAAAAATTTATAAATTAAAAGGTAAAAAAACACAAAATGAGCAAATTTCAAAAAGTGACCCTAATATGGACCACTAAGGATTTCCCCATAATATATGTATGTGGTAATTTAATTTATGTGCAGAAAACACAAATAAAATTATCACTGAGATTCTGTGGCAGAGCAATAAAGAATGCAAGAGGTCAAAAGGTATTGAAAAATTTGAAACAATTTGTATGGGTAACATGAAAATTTTTTGCAGCTTTCTTGAAGCCCATTTCTTTTGACTTGACGGCTGCTATGGCTTTCACCATATCCGCCTTGTCCCGAACGTTATGCTTTTTTTCTTTTGGTGTCATCTGATTAATTACAAGACAAACTGTGTACAAATTTAAACAAATATTTTAGGTGGTTCCCAATATGGAATACTATTCCATATTAGGGATACTATTCAATATTCAATATGAAATACTATTCCATATTAGGAACATACGGATATTCCATATTAGGAACATGAAGACTGACTTAACTATATTAAAATTTACTTATTATTTAACTGAGCTCACCTAAATAATTTAAGTTATCCCAAAGGTTGACCTTTTTCCTAATAACACGGGACACAAAATATGTTTAAGCTTGAACCGATACAAAAATATAAGAAAAATAAGCTCTTAATAATTTGTTACGCACTTTACCAAAACACTACTTTTAATAACTGCTCATGTCTACAAAGATCACCTTCAACAAGGATAATAATAACGAAAATGCGCATGAAATGAAAGCTTTACCTGAAATAAACAGGTAAAAATATTACGTAGTTTTCAAAATATAGCACTATTCCATATTAGGAGCGTATTCCATAATTGGTACACTTCCTCTATGTAAGTATCCTTTTTGCTACTTGGCAAGTTATGCATTTGTGAAAAAATCGAACACAAATTTTGATCAAACTAGTTATTACAAAGCTAGGAAAGACGAAAATAGGAGTTCTCACAATTCTGTCTATTTGCCCGTTGGGGTCAGCCCCGGATCTTTTGGGGGGAGGCAGACTGGTGCCTGTGCCCCAGGTGGCAGATCCGTGTGCCTTTAAACAATTTGATAATTGCCGAAATAAAATTAAAATTGAGATAATCAGTCGGTGTTTAGAAAAATTCGTGACTGGAACACACGTACACTACACTTTTTCTGGCTCAAGGTTAGATATTGAAGATACTTCAAGTATTCGGTATTCGGTAGAATGAAGTAATTTTATTAATCTTTTAGTGTGAAAAGAGTATTGAAAAAAAAGTGTTTTACTATAAAAATTACCTTATTTTCGAAATGAACTTATATTATTTGACCATGCAAAAAATATAATAATTACCAGCCGTTTTTGAAAACAAATTGAAAAAAATCTTACAATGCAGATCGTAAGAAAAAGGGAAACACATAAACAATTCTTGGAAGTACAGTAGACGCTCGATTTAGTGGATCTCGAAATATTGAACTATCCACTATTTTGTATAAAAATTTCGCGCAAACATTTTACATAGTTTGAGAGCTCTGAGGAATTGTTTTTGTTTTGTTTATACCTGAAAGAAAGCCTTGTTTAATGTTTAGTTAAAATTAAAAACATTCACATCGAACGTAATGTGCATTTTGGATCAAATTCGCCTTTATTAAGCCTTAGAAAACTCCCGCTCGAAAAAGTGAACAATCTCGAAACAGTAAACAGGCCTGGTTTTTATTACTTCACTATATCGAGCGTCTACTGTATAAGATCGGAATAGGTTCATAGAGACCAATTTTGGGAGGAAAATAGCAAAGAACCTATGTGTGGGTATATGAAATTTCATACAAAATACATAATTAGGTTCCTTAAGAGACTTTCTTTAGTTGCTACGCTCCTGGCCATTTTCAAAAGTGCATCATATACATAAGCCTTTGCAAAGACTTAAGCTTTATAGGAGAAATAAAGCCTTCATTGGTATTATGTATATGTATACGAAACATGCATTTTTAATTGAATGTTCATTCTGCTGGTGGAATTCCAATGTTGAAATACCCTTCATTCCTTCTAACTTCCTTCTAATACATACGCCAATGACTGACGACGCTGACGCGAGGACCATGACCGTGTTATGTTCCTGAGGAAGAGACTATTACGCTTTTCTAAGTTACCATACAACGAAGGGTAATGTTCATTAAAGTCCCGGTCTCATAGAGTCTCAGCCTTGGTCTCGGTTTCGGTCCCGGTTCCGTTGTCGGCAGTGGCACACACAAGTATAACACTCTTGAACTCCAACTTCATAGCCCTGTTGTGTAAAAAGCACTTGAACTTTGGTGTTACATACACACACACACACAACACATTTAGAAAGTTTAAAGTTCATTATTGCCAGGATCTCTGGCAGGATAACGAACAAACACAAGAAAACGGGATTCTATGGTCAACATGTGGTTTTGAGTTTCATTGCACTGTGATGCAGGATAGTGCATTATTGCATCGTTGTGCTAAGGATGCGACGTTACTGATTCTGTATTGCATGGATATTCTACTAAATAAAGTGCAAGTTCATTGATGTTTCAAAGCAGTTTGTTTCAAAACTAGGGTTCTTTAGAATTGATTTAATAAACACCATATTCATCTTGAATATACGAAGGGGTCTGTAATACTGTTTGTGATTGATCTGGAAGGATGTTTAAATCTACTGAACAGAGCTTATTTTGAATTAAGATTTAATCCGAAGCTTTGCTTAGCTTTAAGGTTTTAAACTTTTCAGGTTAATGGCTGAAAATTCCTACATTGAAAATTTACAAAACTCAAAATAGGTATAGAATAATTTCATCCAAAAACAGGTCTTTTATTATGGATACTTTTATCCGTTTTTGGTTTCTAACAAAATGCAATGCACACCAACAATTTTCAGCTACAGCGAAGGTGGGTTATTGCTAAGAGAGCACTCTGTTGCATTCCAAACTTATTTGCATGTTGTTCGAGCTACATATACCTACAAACAGCAGACCCAACTCCATCCATTCCATTTTCCATATAGATCCAAATTCAAAGAGAGCTTTTTAATTTTCACGCTGCTAAAACAATAGGGAAATTGATAATAACATCTCTCGCATACGGAGGCCGCGAATGTTGGAAAAAGATAGAAAAACAGATTAAATTCCGATGCCAAAGGGAATTACAAAATTTGCTGCACTATTCGCGCTCTATTCAAGGAGGCACTGGGCTTGCCTGTTGAGTGCTTATGGCAGGCTACTTCCTAACTTCCACCCCACCCTCCTTGATTACGAGTTCATTAAATAATAATAATCATACAACCCCACCCGAAACCTCCCATTTTAGCATTTGTTTCGTATATAAAAGTGGGGCGATTATTGCGTGGGAGGGCAGCAAATATGGCCTAGCCATAGCCTCTGGTGGAAATGCATTAAGCCGATTGAAATGTCTGCCTGAGCGTAAAAATTCGAGCGTGTGTTTTAGTGCATGCAAATAATATATGTATGTACGAATGCGGTTCCACCAAAAAGCTTCAACATTAGCGGCGGCACCCATTATTATGTGGTCAGCTTTACAGCGTTTGTACATTTAATTGTACGAGTATATGTACTCTGTTCATACTATATTTTTGTGTGGAATGAGGTTAAGGCTACCGAATATCATGGGGCTTGCTTTGCCACCAATGCCGATTGGCAATCAAACTAATTCAATGGAATTGTTTGTTGTTTTTTTTTTTCATTTTATTTTAGGTATACCTTGAGCTGATTCGTTTTTTGCGTTTCAGGATTTAAAATACAGATTTTTTTTTTTGTAATGTTTTTATAAAAGCCAAAAACATTGTTTGATTACTTTTAGGGCTTAATATCCACTGGTTGATTAATGTTCGATTTGTGTGTGTTTTTTTTTATATTTATGTAAAATGTTTTTGTATTTAGATCCTTCCTTCTCCCGTTTCATATATTTTAGGATATTATTCTGAAATACACTGAGATAATGTGCGTTTTTAAAGTTTAAGCGTGTGCACTGTACTAACATTTCTTGCTTTCTTTTTTGGTTCCATTGTCGGTCTTCGAAACGATACCGTACCGAGAAAAGGATTTTTTAATAATAATATGAATTACTACAAGCAAACAGTTCTTGTAATCCGGTTTCTCGGGAACGGCTGTAACGATTTTGATGCTTATAGTTTGTTATTTTAAGCAGAGTAAAGATTTAGAAAATGAAGACCGCTCGCTGTCGTCTGAAAAATTACTAAAACTAGCTGACCTTGCTTTAATATAGTTCTAGGGGCCTTTCAGGTAGTATCAATTTGCAAATCTCCCATAAATGCCAAAAATCGTGCATGACCTCTCGTGACCTTGAGAAACTATTTAATCCATGATAACAAGTTATCTAGGACTGACCAATTTCTAGGACTAGTTGATCTTAAATTTTTTTCAAATTTCACATGTATGAGGTACCAAAAGTCCAGACCCCTTCCACCAACCGATAGAACCGTTTTATCGATCAAACTTTGTATGTGGCTCTGGTTTGCGGTATATTTAATGTCTGAGCAAAGTTGTGATGAGCTATCAAACATATATTATTTTGAGACAGGGTCATATGCCACAAGCCGTAAACGTGGACAATGGACATATTCATCACAAAAGAAAAGATCTTCAACATCTCAAATAGCTTTTAAAATGTAGGTTTTATTATTCATCAACAAAAATATGTACGAACTAAATCTGAATTAAGGCGGATGCAAGCATCCTTAACTACACCCCCCCGCCCCCTTTTGTAAGTTGTCGAATATTTTACATCGGAATTTCACTAAGACATTGTGAAACAAGACCTTGGGAACTATTTACTGAAGTTAAATTAATATGCACGACTGAGTCTCACGTACTTGCTCTTAAGAATCAGGTTTAAAAAAATTGTGGAAACGGGTCGTTATTCTGTATTCAAGAATCTGTGTGACAAAAATTCTGTATATGGATCAAAAAATGTGTAACTCTGTTTTCCAATATTCGTCTTTTCCATTATTCTTTATTCTAAAATTCTGTAAATCCAGAATTCTGTATTTCAAAATTTGTAAATCCAAAAATGCTGTTTTTTAAAATGCTGTAAGTCCAATGTTCTGTATTTTAAAATTCTGTATATCCATAGATCTACTTTTCTGGACTCTATATTAATCCAAACATTTAATATTAAATTTTGTAATAATTTTGAACAGGTTTCTTTGTACCCGTTTAATAACTTTTATTCAATTAAAAAGTATTACCTAATAGTGTAAAGAAAAACATTCAAAAGATAAAAAAAAAAAAACATTATAAAGATGAAGAATCTTGGCTAACCAAAATATTCAGTGTGACTAAAAGCTCTTCTTTTAAATCCAACGCTTGATCTGTTTAATTTTGAGTATGGTTTTTTTAAATTTTAGAAATATGTTCCCAGTTCTGAACTCAAACTACTTGCGCTTTTGACCAAATAAGTTTTTTTCGTGGATCATCAATAAGCTTATAAATCCAGATGTACTTATTACTGCTAACCCTTTTAGGCACCTGTGCCATATTTTGAGTTCTAGGAAGCAGACCGAAATTCTGGCGAATATTTTGGATTTAACATTTTATATCCAAAAATATAATTTTTCTCAAACCAGTACCTACGTTCTGAAACACTCGCATCGATGAAATCGTCGAGAAACATTGAAAAAAGGTACAAAACTTATGTATTTTTTTTATTGTTTTGATAATGAAAAAAATTGCGCTGCTCATTTCATTATCAAAACAAGTTTTTTTAATCGTTTACAGAATTTTGAAATACAGAATTTGGAATACAGAATTATGTATTTACAGGATTGTGAAATACAGAATTTTGTTTTTTTTTTAGAATTTTTGAAAACAGAATTGATTTACAGAATTTTGGAAACTGGAATTTTGGAACTTACAGAATTTTGGTTTTACAGAATTTTGAAATACATAATGTTGCATTCCGAGTTTTGACACATACAGAATAATGACCCCAACCTAAAAATTGTATGTATGTATTTGAATATATTATGAGAATAATAAATTTTAAGACCATTAAATACGACATTTATATTAGCTTTTATAGTTTGAGGAGAAAAAAGAGAATGCCATCAGATATCTTGATTAAATATGATTGTATGGAAATAAAAAAATTTTAATCGTTTAAAAATCAAAAATATTGTAAATTTTCATGCTTTTTAACATGGTTGTTTTAATCTCTTTTCTTCACCAAATGCTTTCTTCTTATTTCTTAAAAACAAAGCCTTTTACATTAAGCCCATTAATGGCCGTGTTTGGTGTTTCCATCTACCCTATTTTTATCATTTTTCTCTAAATTATAGGGGGTAGATGATGTAAATATCCGCTTTTATAAAAACTATGAAACCTACAAATTTGAAACTTTCATTTTTCAATAGTTTATAGACCACATTTATTATCCCAGGAAAAGGGTTTGCATAGTATCACATAATTTAGCAAGAAGACACATAAATTAATAAAAAAATGAAAATGCAGAATTGTTCACAGGTACCCCCTTTGACCTTATATAGGTATTCAATAATTTCTTAAAAATAAATTTAAGGAAACATAATGGTATGCAAACGTATTTATTTGCACAAAAAAGGAAAATAACACCAAAAAAAACTGTCCAACCGTTTTTGAGAGGTGACGTGAAATAACGCCAAACGAAATACATATAGCCAAATTTTGAATTTGGCCTTATTTCAACTCAAAAACGAAATAACGCCAATTTGGTTTTATTTCTTATGCCCGATGGAAATAACACCAAAAAATAATCGAAATAAAACCAAATCTATCTCAACCAGTTTTTCGGATTTATTGCAATGCGAAAATAGAATTAAGGCCAAATATTTCTTGAGAATCGTTATTTCATTAAATAAGGGTTCTTTAAATGCAAAAGAAACTTTTCATTCACCCAACCTCGCCCCCACTCCAAATCCTCACTGTTTATTCGTGAATTTTAAAATTTCACAAACCAAATAAAGGAGGGGGTTTATTAGGTTTGTTAAACTTAAAAGTTCGCGAATAAACAGTGAGGTATGCTTGGGGGGGCATGCTGCCCCCCTGCAACCCTCCCGCTTGAGCTCACTATAGGATTTGGGGAGGGTGCGAGGTTGGGTGTTTGCAAAGTTTCTTTGCATTAAAATAATCTGGAAACTTTGAATTTATCCTACCATTTAAATTCTTTTCATTAGCATCCTAATGTTAGGAAAAAAATTTCACTTTGGACAGAATTAGATATTTGAAAATATGAAATAAGTTTAAAACGAAATAAAGCCAAATTGGTCTTATTTCGGTTTCATAAATGAATCAAAACTAAATTTTTGAATTTCGGCTTTATTTCGTTTGGCGTTATTTCACGTCACCTTTTTGAGATATACCTACAGAGTGTCCAGTAATGCCCATAAATCGCTAAATATATTAGGTATCGACGAATTACTGGACACTCTGTAGGTATATCTCAAAAAGGTGACGTGAAATAACGCCAAACGAAATAAAGCCGAAATTCAAAAATTTAGTTTTGGTTTGAAAACCAAATAAAAAAATGGACTATTAGCTTTAAAAAAACTATAACACATTATTGTATGTGCTTTCGTTGATTTTGAATATTTTGTCTGCATTTAAAATCAAATTTTCAGAAATTGCCCCGCTTCCACAAGATGGGAGATAGAGTTTTTCTCACGAACGGTTTTTTTTTCTTAGAATATGTATATTGTATATCTAAGAATCATATTCAAACATATTATTGACGATGTAGTATTAAAACAAATTTAAACCTTTTTAAAAAATTTCTTTTTTTGAAAATTTTGGTATGCAATAAAATTAAATCTTATTTTAAATTTGAATACAAAAATTTATCTTATTCGTTAATATAATGAGAACATTTACAATAAGAAAAACCCGTTGTCTTGAATCGTACTATTAATAGTTTATTAATCTGTAGTTCATATAGTAATATTAATAGTTTTTTTATAATTTTGATAAAAGATCACTTCCATTTTTACTTGCGATATATGTTGGTACTATAGGGCAAGTTTTGGATTCGTGCAAAAAAAAAATTTCGAGATAACAATCAAACATGATATTACGATGATAGAGAACACCAAAAAAGTGGGTGGCACAATTCTGTCTGTCTGTCTGTCTGTCTGTCTGTCTGTATGTACCTCAACCTACAGCCTAAACCACTGAAGCGATTTTCTTCAAATTTTGAACTTAAGGTTTTTTTGTAACTCTCCAGAGGGGAAATTGAAATTTTTTTTTTAGCTCAAAAAATAACGGTACTTGCCATACAACCGTTAAGGAAAAGCTTATTTATCTCAAAAACGGCTCCAACGATTTTGATAAAAAAAAATCAGTGTATTATTGTAGATATGATATACCTTTAAATAAGAAAAAAAATCACCAAAAACATTTATTAACGGTACCTGCCATATAACGGTTTTTTTGATTTTTGGTTTTCTCATTGACCGCTCGTCCGATTTCAATAAAATTTTTTGCACAAGAGCTTTGTTAGAATATAAATAATACTGCATACCAAAATTTTTGAAAAAATAAATTTTGGATTTTTAAAAAAAGATTCAAAATTTTTTTTTGAAAATTCAATATTTCAAAAACGGGTTGATGAATTGTTTTGAAATTTCAGTTTTAAATGTATATTAATAAATACTCAAAGTTGGCATACCAATTTTTTTTTTTAATGTTACAAAAATTTTATATATAAAAAATTAATTTTTAAGAAAACGGCTCCAACGATTTTAAATTTTTTTTTACATATATTGATATTTTCTTAAGTAATCAAATGGCATACTTTTTTTTGAGCTCAAAGTTTTTTATCAGGCTGTTTATACAATTAAAAGAACGATTTAAATGCTTTTTATACTTTTTCTAAAATTACTTGAATATTTTTTAAAGTTCTTAAGCCCCACACAACTTGAACATAAGAGCAAGTACGTGCGATCCAGTCGTGCATTTTATTTTAATCCAACGCTTAATTTGTTTGGTTTTGAGTATAGTTATTTAACTTTTAGGCATATGTTTCCAGTTCTGAACTCAATCTATGTACCTACTTGCGTTTTTGACCAAATAAGTTACTTTCTTAAACCATCATAAAGCTTATAAATGTCGGCTTTACTTCTTCTAACTTTGGTTTTTAGGTGCCTGTGCCAAGCCTCGACACTATTTTGAATTCTAGGAAAGGTGTCCGTTCTACTCGATGGGTTGTCATAAATCAACCAAAATTCGGACAAATATTTTTGGATTTGATGTTTTATTTCCATTAATATAGAAACCAGTCGAGAAAATTTGAAAAAGGGAACAAAACACATCGCACGCTGAAAACAAAAGTGGCACTATACAAAAATGTTCACTTTTGAGTTAGAGCTACATCTAGGTTCCGATATATACCACGCATCTTTTGCGAAGATCCCCGTTCTGATACCACTTCTAGTTTCCACAAGCGATCGCTAGTGTCACTTTTAAGTTTGACGTAAATCACTCAATGGGGAGTCGATAAAATGGCACTTTTTTATAATGTCGGTTTTCTCCTCAAAATAACAGTGATTTTATGTTCAGTGAAATTAATTAACATAGGCACTTTTTGTATAAAGTCACTCTTTCAATACTTTTTTTTCTTAATAGAAAAAATTAATAAATCCATAACAGTGTTATTTTTATTAGTGTCATTATTATAATAATAAAATTAGAAAACACTTTAAGGTAATAAAATAAAAACCAGCACAATGCCGAACTTTTTCAAAAGACCCTTTATTTCTTGAGTACCCTTTATTTTTGTTGTCATCTTAAAATGCCAATTTATTAAAAGATAGTGAAACTATGTTTTGGGAAAGTAACATAATATTTAAACCTTTTTTCAAAGTGCTATCGACCATTGAAGTAAGTCCAAAACTTTAAACGGCCGTATTCGAAAACTAGGTTTTTTGTTTAGTGCCACTTTTGTTTTCAGTGTGCGACATGTTCTTATTTTGTTTCTCGACCAATTTTATCGATGCGACAGTTGCAGAGTTTGGGCGCACAATTTGAAATTTTTATTGTGTCCTTGTCTTCTTTAAAATAACTACGTTAGCAGGCGTAGTATAGAGGGACTTCATCCGGTAAAAAAGCTTAACTTTTTTCATTATCAAAGAAATTTCCGTATTCCAAAATTTTGTAAATGAAAATGTTTTGATAGTGAAATAATGTGCGCACTTTACTTCACTGTCAAATTTTTTTTTTTTCATTTACAGAATTTCGGAATACAGAACTTTTTTTTGGAATTTTGAAAAATAGAATTTATATTTGATGAATTTTTGTTTAAAACCATGAAATACGATATTCAAAAAAATAAGTTAGGTAAAAAGGAGAATGCCAACTGAATTCTCGATAAAATATAATTGTATGGAAAAAAATTAAATTATTGGAGCGGCCTTTTAAAAAACTAATTTCTAATATAGCTATGTACCTATGTACATGTAAAGTTCATCACAAAATTATTCGGAATGAAATTTATTTTTTTTTAAGTATGAATTTCTTTTTCTGTTATTATTTTTTTTTTTTCAGTTTTTTGTTGTTTTTCTGTTTCTACTTTTCTCATTGTTTTGTCTTGATATGCACATTTTAGTATAGGAAACAAAAGAATTTAAGAGTTCGATATTCTACCAACCGTTACGCGTAACAGAGCATCAAGAGCAATCATAAGATAGATTTGATATACACTACTCAAAAACATTAAAGGAACAACTTTTTTTCAATTTTTTTTTAGTGTTTTTTGAAGAGCTTTATCTTTGTGATGAGTGGTCGTATTGAGTTAAAACAAAAAGGGTTTTACCTTTTACAGCTTTATCTTTTGAAATTTTGAGACTTGCTTCCAAATTTTCTTTCTTGAAGCACCGTTGTTGCGTTATTGAAAGAAATTACACCAGGCAACAAATTATTTTTATAAATTTATTTTTAAGGTCCTTATTTTTATGGATGAGTTTTTTTAGTCAATCAAATATTATGGTCTGGTATCTTGTTTTTTTATCTTCAATCCTTTTTTTTTTGTTCTCGCCCAAGTTTTTTTGCATGTTTTATGTGACTTTGAATAAAAAAAAGTACTTTTGTCTTTGATTTCCAATATCTCAGCAAATAATGGCATCATAAGAAATTCAAGGACAGTTTTGTTAATTTGAAGGCTTTGTAGAAATTATTTTTTTTTTACCCTTTACCGTTAGTTTAAAAAGAAAAGTACTAAAAACGACTTTTTATAGTCTTTCGGTTAATCTTTTGCTTCTTTGCAAATTTTGATTGTATTACTTGCATTGGCTTGCAGATTTGCTGACCTATATAGGATCAACATTTCTGTAAATTATCAAATTAATTCAAAGTCTTTCACACCAATTAAAGGAAAATAATTGTATTGTTCCTAAACATTGTGTAATCGTCATTAAAATGAATATAAAACTACATTTGCCGTCGAATTTTCTCAAAGTTTTGCATTGGTTAGATACTTTTTTGACTTGAAATTAAATAAAAAGTACATATTTCCAAAAAACTAAAAAAAAAAATCGAAAAATTTTACAAAGAAACATAAAAAAACATTGATGACAACTAGGCAATGTTTAGGAACAACAAAAATTGAAACTTTTTAAAAATTCATTTTTTTTTTACTTTGATATGCAATATTTTGTAATCTTATATGAAATTTGAAAAGTGAATCCTAAACCTGTTAAGATAGTGAGAAAATTTAAAATAAAAAAAAAAACGTTCTATGAGAGGTGCTATTAATTAATTAAGTGTAATTTTAATAATTTTGATAATAGATCAAATTAATTTTGTCATACCGAAAATGCTTTACCAAAGTCGTAGAAGTCATTTTTGAGAAAAAAAAATATTTTCTTTAGCGGCTTTTTAACATTTGTATAAAAGATTCCCTAATTTTTTCATAAAAGTATAAATACTTTCTAAAAATATTTGAAAGCGTGTTAATCACCGAAGTTCAAAAAAAATCAATTATGTCATGTTCAAAGTATTTTATTTAAAAAAAAAAATTGGAATATTTTTCAAAATTAAAAAAAAAAAATCTGGATAAAACAATAATTGAGATTCGTCATACAGTTTTGAAGAAACTCGAACAAAAACATGATTGTTTGGGAAGTACCACTGGTAACAACTTTTTGAAAGATGTTCTGGTGCGAATCGTATTTGTTTGTGGTCCTCAACAAGATAATGGGCTGCCTACAAATACACATGAGACGTAATGGAGAGCTTTACTATTCGGAAAATATTATATTGTAGGACAATTTCTTGTGGATGAATTTAAAGAACTATTTGAGATTTTCAACTGTTTTTTTTTTTTGCCAGTGTCCTTCTTAATACAAAATAAATGATTGAAACAAAACTTCAATATTGTTTTTCTCAAAAAGACATGCATGGACAATAATATTTTATCTCTTTTTAAATGAAAACATTTTTCAAAACTAAATCCAATTTTTTTTTTTTTTAATATTCCTTATTTTTTTAGAATTTTTATTTTTATTTTTCGAAATTACTTTTTAAATTAATAAAAAATTAACGTTTTCAAGATCACTGTTTGAATGTTTAATAAGGAAATGAATGTCACGTGAAGTTTCAATCGAAGAACTGCACAGGAAAGTACAAACTACTAAAATCTTGCTGATATAAAACTTAAATATTTACGGTATATTAAGGGCTAGTTTTTCAGTGCGAGGTCATCCTAGTCTCTGGGTTAAATCTGACTTAACTCCAAGTTAACTCACATAATTTGGTGAGCAAACTCAGGGACCAACTTGAGGGCATTTTCCGTTGGCGGCTAAATATCTCTTTTTCGATAGTGAAAAGCGTAAAAGGGTGATAACCATAGTATCAAATATCGATCTCAATAGATTCTTGACAACTGAAAACTGTTCCTGAGTTAACTCGAGGTTAATTTCTTTTCAAGATAAGCTAACTATGATTTAACTTAGAGTTAACCCTCTACTGGAACACTCTCCCATTAATATTTAAGTTTCGTTTCAGCAAATATACCTTGATGAATTTTCTTAAGTTTTCAAGATTTGTTTTTTTTTTTTTTTTGAAATTCCTGCATTTATTGTAAATAAAGGGTTCGTCAAATAACTTTTTTTTTTTGAAAATGCTATAAAAAAAAACTACAGAATATTTTCTCAAATTTCTTTTTTAATTGAAAGTACAATCCTTCCGGTTAATAATGGAAAATAATTTCATTCAGATGGCTGCTTCGCTAGGTGGGCCTGCAATCGACTTAAAGGAGATGCCGATTTTGCCAAAAAAAATCATCTTTTCAGATGAAGCTCATTTTGATCATGGCGGGTATGTAAACAAGCAAAATTGTCGCATTTGGGGCACAGAAAACCCGAACGCCATTGAAAAGCCGATACACCCAAAACGAGTCACTGTTTGGTGCGGATTTTGGTCCAGAGGCATAATTGGGCCATTTTTCTTCGAGTGGCCGTTACAGTCAATGGCGATCGTTATCGGGCCATGTTGAACAAATTTTTGTCCACAAAAATTGAAGAGGAGGATATTGGCAACATTTGGTTTCAACAGGACAGCGCTACGTGCCACACAGCTGAAGCTACACTCTATGTAGTAGTAGCATTTTCAAAAAAAAAAGTTATTTGGCGGACCCTTTATTTTATTTATGGATTACTAATGATTTCTATGAAACAAATAAACTGTCCATTTTGGACTTTTTTCGTGTAGACTTTTGATCCTGAGCCATTCTTTTATATCTTTTGTTCATAGTTGTTTTTCCTATTTCAGTTCTATAGCTATTTTTCTTTAGCCGATGAGATTTTGAAAAGTCATCACTCATCAGTGAAAAAATTTGGAATGGGTTTAAGATGTCAGTTAGTCGTTAATTTGGATCCATATACTCTTAAATTAAGAACGCTTATACTCAGCAAGGAAATAATATTTTCCCTTTACTCCAACTGAATTAGGATGAACAGGAAGGAGGTGGTATTTCCTCTTTTGACAGGTTACAGTAGGTATACAAATTGCCTATATACTGATAATCTTTTTCAAAGCCTTGAGGCTTGATTCATTAGTAAATCTTTTTGCGCGCAATTTTTTTTTTTTTTTCATATTCACCCTAAAAAGGGGTGTTAATCCTCTTTTCCTGCTAGCTGAACACATCACATAAATTGATGTGTTGTCTATTTTGCTGGTGTAAGGATGTTGCTTATTTTGTTTTCAATTCATATGTATAATGTATATGTGATGGTAAGGCTGTAAGCATAAGCCCCCGAAAGCAATCTTAAACGTACGTACTGTCTCACGTACATACCTACCTATGTATACCTGCCTACGTTGGTTGGTGATTCAAAAAATATTTATGAAGCGGAATCAAATAATAATATGCCTTTAAAAATATATATAGCGGAATTCTAAAAGGATTTGACTGTGTTTATGGTTTTGTAAAGTCTGATTGAGTTTTCTTCTTCTTTTGCTCACACACATCAGAAGTGGGAGTTTAAGCTTTCTATAGAAGCGGAAAATAAGCACACAACAGCATTTTATTTTATTTTATTTTTTCAAGATTTCGAAAAAAAGAACATGAATTGGTGGCAATGTGTGGTATTATTATTTTAACGGGGAATTTCAATTTGCTAAATTCTACCGAAATATGAAAATAAAATATGAATTTTAAATTCTATTCCATATAGAAAAGTATTTTTTTTTAATGTGGTTTTTTAAAGCATTCATCGAGTGAAACATGTTGAAGAAAACATATGTAAAGTTGGTTGAAATTATATACTAAACATGGAAAGTGGAGGAGTGTTGCTTTTTTTTTAATTTGTAACGCAAATTCAAACTATTACACTACGATCACTATGCCTAAAGGATCAGGTTCAAAGATACACTATACAATAAAAATAAGGTAATAAATATGTTTACAAATACAAACCAGGGCCCTATTTCATAAAAATTGACAGGTGACAATTCTACAAATTTGTCGCACTTGTCTGACAATTTGTTGGTTCATAAAATATTGACATGTGACATAATTGTCATTTAAATACAACGACAAATTTGTCATGACAATTTTGTCATTGTCAGATTATAAAAAAAGTGTTACTGCAGTTGCTGACAAATTTGTCGTGACAATTTTGCAAGATTATGACAAACTTGTCATTGCTTTCACAAAAATATGTAGCTTGGTAATATTAATTTTAACGTCAGAGAGCTTGTGACAGTTGTATTGATGATAAATCTAGTTGGTAAAGCTCTAGTCCATATAACAAAAAATATATGTTTATGCATACCTAAATATAAAACAGTATTGTAACATTTATTTAAAAAAATAATAACATTTTTTTTTTTTCAAAATTCAGCTAAACCTAGAGCCATTAAATATAAGAATATAAATTGATGGAAATAGCAAAACATGCTAAATGTTTTTCCAAGTTGGGCAAATGAAGAAATAATTTCACATTGTTCAGGCAATGATTTCGGATTTTCAGGTTTTACGGTCCGATATTCTTTTGAGCCCCCAAGAAAATTTTCATTTAAGTTTCGACTATTTCTAGCTTTTTATCTATGTATATGAAATTCTCTTTGAGTCAATTCATCATTTTAACTCTAAAAATATTACTAAGCTATTAAACTCGTACCTTTCACTTCATTATCAACACTTGACCGAGACTAAATTGCCTGTCACAATTGTCAATCAAATACTGACAAATATGTAAATTGTATATTTTTTCTATCTCATAAAAAAATTGTCACTACAAACTTGTCAGACAATTCATGACAATTCTAGGACTAATTCGTGACAATCCATTGTCATGACAAGTTTTTTATGAACCGAAAACTTGACAACTGTCGCATATATTCTGACAATTATAGAAAATTGTCAAATTGTTTTTGGGACAGAAATTTGACAATTGTCAAGTTGTAAATTTACAAATTGTCACCTGTCACCTGTCGCAATTGTCAATTTTTATGAAACAGGGCCCAGAATAAGCTATTCATTTATGTATAGCTATCTAGTCAATGTTCCTTGAAGTTGGTTAAATTAACCCTTATCCTGTCAGTATAAAATCCTATGACGAATAAATAATGCAAAACAAGAAATATGGAATTATTCAGTGAATGTAATTAAAAAAATTCAACTTTTATAAATGCGATATAAGGATATGACACATCTCTGCATTCATTTTTCTGTCATTCTACTTCACCTGAGACAAAAAAAAAATGAATAGAAAAAAAACCATCAGCCAACTTCTAATTATACCCAGCATCCAGCTACATGCTAATGACACACAACTGAACTATATTACGGTCTAGGACTTTTATGTTTGCAACAACCAAAGGAACCCACTATTCAGGCTTTATTTAACATTACAGAGTTTTTTTTTTCAATTTAGTTTGTTGGAGAACCATCCTTTGAAATAAAGAAGCACATGGAAAATAGCAGAAAGGACGACATAGACGACGCATGAAAGTAATCCAATTAATGAAAAGAGAATAAAAGCAAAATAAAACAAAATAAAAACAGTTACAAAAACATGAAGGAAAAAATAATAAGGAAACAACAACAACAACTATCACTCAAACATTCATGAATGCGCTATCCTTTGGGACAATGAAGCGCATGCATACGAGAAATAAATAGTGTTGTTGAGAAATTACACCAGAATAAAAATAAGGCAACAAAAAAATACCTACATAAATAAACAGTGTAAGGACAAGAAAAAGAAAATAATAATATAAAAACAAACTGAAAGCAACCGGCATATCCGCCTCAGGAAGACATAACAATTAATTTAACAGGAAAACTTCATTACTTAGTTACTCCCTCAGTTATATACGCTTGTGGAACCAAACCATAAGTGAAAGAAACTGAAGTTTTTGTGAAGTCTTCAACTCGAACACAACCGTCCTTAAAAAGTAGTAACCACTTCCTAGGTTGGGATGAATTAAAAATTCATATCATTCGATGTGTTAACTTGCGAATTGGGACACACATATGCTTTTCTCCGAATAAAAGATCCAAAATGACCAAGAATGTTGGGATGAGCTTGCGATAGTGTTTGAGAAGGGTAATTCCATGAAAAAGTGGACATGAAGATAGAAAAATGGAAAATTTATCTCGCCCCCTGTCTACTTTTTCCTAGTTTTAAAATTAGAATAGCATAATATCCTTCAAGTAACAAACATACGGCTGAAAATAAAATGAAATTCTAAAAGGCGTAGCCCTAAATTTTTAAGTTAAAAACGTGAAATAACGTGAGTTACCGACTTTTTGTAACGTGAGTTACCATGTATTTTATTAAATTTGTATAAAATATTTTCAATAATTTAAAATTTATGTACAGATATAAACAGGCTGATAAGTTCTTATATCTAATTCAACAAGCCAGTTAAGCCTTATTGGTTTGTTTAATTTTTAGAAAATAGGCATTGTACTGCTATAAAACCCGTGTCCGAATATGGTAACGTGAGTTACCAACACGTTTTAGTATTTTTTAATAAGAAAGAATTTATTTTTCCCAAAAATTAAATTTTTTCCTAGCAGTCGAAATTATTACCATGTAAAGCGTTTAAATTTTGTTTTATTTATATTCATATAAATATTGAAATTTTAATAAAAGAGAGCGCCAAACTCTCCCAAATGTAACGTGAGTTACCATGGAATTGCCCAGAAGCAGGAACTTAGAGGTGGTGGAGATGGGGGCAGAAGTGATAAAGATAACGACATCAAACAAAGAGAGAGGGTGAATAGAAAAGACAACGTTTTAAAAATGTCTATTTGTACATGAATTGTTTTTACAAATTTAAATTATTAAATTGTTAAAGCAGTTAAGACCTATTGAATTTAAAAAAAAAATAAATATTAAAAATTTTCACATAGATCATATTATCCATAAGACCCGTTTGCTGATACGAAACGTAAGTATTTATGTTCTACTTAGAAGCTTATGTTTTACTTTTTCCTCTGCGTAAACTATCGCATAAGCGCTTATTTTCTACTTAAATATTTAAGTTTCGTATCAGAAAATTGCCCTAAAAGGGACAAGACCTTCAACTACGTGAATGTTAGCAAAAATTGTTAAGACTATACTATTTACAGTTATTTTATTTAGGATTTTTTTCAGTGCATATTAGTAAACGTCTGATTTGTTTTGCATTTAATTATTTAAAATAAATGTTTGATATTTTTTCTTCAAAAATAATAACAATAACAATTTTTAATTGTCAAAAAATGGACAAATTTAGCTTAATTTGTTGATAATTTTTCAAAATATTACCAGTATTGATAAAACAAGGCATTGATGTGTAAAAAAAAAACAAAATGTCTATATGGATGATGTTCACTAGGGCGTATGTGGAATATTTTGTACAATGTTCTATAACGTAGAGATAAAAAGCTAGAGCTTGTTGGTTGGACTTATGTATACACCCCTATAATAATCTACAATGGGGTCTGTTTATCCCCGTTAAGGCGGGGGTGCAGTTGTATACTAAAAATATAAACAAATTACTTCATGTCATACTATAATTTTTTCAATGTCAGAAATCTGTTCTTTGATTTTCCATAGCGATTAAGTTCTTTTAGGGAATAGTTTTTGAAAAAGTAATTTTTAAAATCTAGATTTTGAAACAAAAATGGGATTAATATTTTCTGATTAATACTTTTCCAAATCGTACATTAAAATGAAAATGCATTTTAAAGAAAAAATATTATTGTTCAGTTGAAAATTTTATTTGCACATACAATTCTTAACCATTGTTACAGTCCGGTCAGAAAACCTAATTCCGTGTAATTTTTTGGGAAGGGGGGGGACCTGTTCTTATGATTGAAATTCCTTTCTAATTTACTTAGGATGAAACTTGGAAGTCCTTTTTTTAAACTGTCGTTAGACTCCATTTTGAAAAATGGCACTCAATCTGTAGTCCAGTCAGAAAACTGACAAATCCATGGCTTGACAACTGATGTCTTAAAGATAGTTTTTTTATTCAACCAACCTTCGGTTAAAATGTCAATGTTTTTTGGAGGTGTTTCTATAACTATTTTCTGGTTAAAATTACTAAACATTACCAAAAAATGGAAGTCCCACCGTTTGAAATACAAAGTCTGTTCCTGAAGAGAAGTAACACTGAAGTTTTACCCGAAAATGGGTCTATTTAACACCTATCTTCTAAGACATCAATCGGTTTGAATTTTTTTAAATTTTACAAGTAATTTACGAGTTTTTTTATTGTATCACTTTCTACTGATTGGGCACCATTTTTAAAAATGGTGTCCAAGTGACAGAAATACAAAAATTAATCCCATCCTTCCCATGTAAGAAATGATTCGGTTTCGTAACCAGACTCTATTAATGATCCCTCCCAAAGAAACATTTTCTTGTATGTATTTAGGACCATCACTAGTGGCGTTAAAATGGTTAGATTTAAAAAAATGTAACGTCACTTGATTTGTCATGATATAATCCTCAATATTCTCTTAAATTTTTTTTATTTACCGTTATTAAAATATTATGTTGAAAAAAAGTAAAAAATGTTAAAAAAATACTTTGACCATTTCTCGATTATGACCAGCACCGTAAAAATTTATTTATTTAAAAAATTGAACAGAAATTTTCTTTTGTTTTTACCGTATAAAAAAGTAATGATGAAAAAAAGTGCCCAAAAATTAACTTTGAAAAATTTTGGGCTGTCATCAGCGCACCATGGCATATCGAGGTTTTGTTGAAACAAATCGACTGCCGTTACAGTTCTTACCGACTTATGGAAATTATGAGCCACAAAATTTATAAAAGTATGAAATTCGATGTTCAAATTTGCTCAAAAATGTTTTGAGGTTAAATTTTGTTATATAAATTTTTAGTTTTTACTAATGTACAGATAAAAATAACTAAAAAAAAAATATATCAACGTGATTTTGAAATAAGTATCGAGCTTTCAAAAAGAAAAAAAAAAAAAAATATTTTTATGTTTATTTTTTTATTTACAAAATATGTATAATTTTTTGAAAATTTTGATAAATAGATAAAATTATTAATATTTTTTGAAGTATTCTGTGCAAACGAAATATATTTCAATCCAATCAGCCATTAATACAAAATTTTATAACCAAAAATAGCACCCTAAGGGAGGTATTGTTAATAGTCCTTTCTAATAGTTGTAGGTACACAGAAAGTAATTTTATCGAAATAGTATTACTCGTTTTCAGAAAAAATTAGGTTTTTTAACATTACACATCCTTAACATAAACATTAACATACCGATATTTTTGTATACAAATTGAATATGTATTTAAAAATATATTCTTTGGAGCACAAACCTATAAAAAATCCATTAAGTTTCGACTTTCAAACAGAAATTAAAAGAGTCGTTTTTGAAATATTTTAAAAACAAAATTTAAAATTGTTTTTAAAAACAAAAAAAATTTTTTTTTTTTTTATTTCCATAATTTAAACGTTTGTGGTTTTCTGTCTAAAAAAATAATTAGAATCAGTCACACCATTTTCAAAGAAAAGTCTAAAAGTTCATGCATAAGCTTCTAAGAAATAGGTATTAACTGTTTTTACCAACAATCTCAAATTTTTTTTTTTGGATTTTTAAACATTTTCAATTTCTTTTTGAAAATCAAATAATTTGAAAACTACTTGATCGGTGTTTTTGAAAATCAGTTGTAATGGGCTTTTTAAAACTCTAATGAATAATTCAAGACAAAATTTTACATTTATTGATAAAACGGTACCTTCCATACAAATTTTAGAGAACCGTTAAGGAAAATACTTTTTTTTAAAACGGCTCCTACGTTTTCGATAAAACTTTATCTGTATACTTAAATGAATGTGACCTACAACCAATACTTATGAAAATTTACACCTAGCAAATACTGTAAGCACCTCTCAAAGAACGTTTTTTTATTTTGAATTTCCTCATTATCAGCTGAACGGATTAAGATTAATTTTTTATATAAAATTTCAGATAAGATTAAATAATAATGCATATCAAAATTTTCCAAACAACTTTGTTTGAAGTTTTAAAAAAGTTCCAATTTTTTTTTTGAAAATTCGATATCTCGAAAACGAGTTAACAACTTTTCTTAAATTTTAGTTTAATATTCACACATATGTTTATATAAATATGTAGGTAGGTACTTAAGATTATTTGCCTCCCAAAATGTTTCCTTAAAATTGTTTTAAGAACTTTATACACGGGAAAAATTGAAAAATCACCAATTGAAAAATTTGCAATTGCAATTTACGAATCATGTTTTATTCGTTAATCAAGGCATTTTGATCCCAGATTTATACAAAAACTAGTAGTTTACAAAATTTGTTCCTTCGTGATTTGCAATTAAAATCCATGACTCAAGCTTGTACTTTTCATATCAAAATACAACTTTTTTGGCGTAATTTATTCTCCAAAAGCATAATTCCACAAACAGCATTTAAAAATATTGATTTGCGATTGATGTTTAGTAATTAACAAAGCACATTCACTGATTTACGTTTTTTTTGTCGTAATTTGCAACTCCATGAGAATATAATATGTAGTTGCAAATCATCAACAAAAAATTCCTAAATCACGACTTTCTTGTCGCAATTTACTTCTCAAAGAGATAAAGCACCGCAACATGGCATGTATCTAATCATTAGTGTGTGACACCAACAATCTGTAATGGCCTAGTGGTTGCATGCTCGCTCTGCAACTGGAGGGTTGCGAGCAGTGCTGCCATATCGTTCACAATGAATTATCATACAATGCGCTGATTTCTATCATACCAGAGTTAAAATTATCATACGCAAAATAAAAAAAATGTCCCTAAAAAATAATAATTTATCTAAAATAAAAATTTAATTATTAAATTTATTAACATTTATGTAAGTATCTACATATAAAGAACGCATTTTTTTATCTTAAATAAAAATATAACGAGCAGCAATTATGATGTTTGCTATGCTTTGATTGTTTAATGAGTTCCTCATAGCCTATTAGTAGGGGCGTTAGGGCACGATATGAGGGAAAACCTTTCATTTTGACCTGACGGGTTGAGTCTTAGTACACTCATAGTTCATGAAGTGTGTGTCAATGCTGTTCGAATTTGGTAATATTTTACTTGTTTCACTAAAAATTCTATAACTTTTTTAAGATGGTCGTATCGAGTTCATTCTGATTTTGTAAGATTGTATATTAAAGAATACCCTTAAAACATGTGTCATATGCTTATATTATACCAAGATGAATATTTAAGTTTGTTAATCTTTCATATCCCCCCTCCCCAGCACTTTGAAAGTGGCTTTAGAAACAAACCAAAGTAGGTTTTCAATCAACTTCGGATATAATGTAATAGATTGTGAAATTTTGCGTCGACACCGTCTTTAAATTTTATTAATTAGAATATTTTTCTTACTTTTCTTGGCTTTTCAAATTTTCTTTCCCGAAACGACTATGTGGTCCTATGGTTTCAAGAGTGCTGAAATCAACGGGAGTTCTCGGGTCAACGCCCAACCCTTGGTTTTAGATTTATAAGCAACATTTTGGGATTTAAGCTGGTAAGTGGCAACCCTTCTCTTGTCCTTCTGACAGTGTTGACACCCTCCCAACCCTTCTTTTAAGTAAAGTTAGGATATGAACTCTTTTTATACTAAAGTTCAACCCGTCAGGTCAAAATGAAAGGTTGGTCTCCTTAACAGCCCCACTTTATTGGGTAGACCTTTTAAAAAGGAACAATTACGTGCAAGAGTATTTATTATTCAATATGTTTGCTTGGCCTTTATTATTATTTGTGTAATGGTCACACTGGCCACTTTTCAATATTTGGCAATTTTACACTTATAATTTTTTGTTCAAAATTAAATTTTCTATCGAAATAGATAGTTTAGAAAATTTCTTAAAAAATTTAAGCAGGAAAAGAAAACAAAAACCAACGTCCAACATGCAAAATATCGAAAAATCAAAGATTTTTAAATTTTTTTCTAAATTGCGCATAACTTTTTTCGGAGTGAAGATACGTTCAAGACATGTTTAAACAAAGTAACGTAGAGTTTTAAGGCCTTAATATTAAATGTTAAAGCAACATGTTATTTGAAAACTGACAGAGATATAGCCATTCAAACTTCAGCCAAATATAACAATAATTATCATACATTTTGCGTATGATAGTGAATTTCAAACATACATCATAGAGGATCACAAATTATACTACATGTAGCATAAGGTTTGTTCCTTGCCGACTTTCAAACAGTTTGAAACCGCCAGATTTAGAACGAAGTCGTTCCACACTTGAAAAATTGTACTGGTCTGCACCAAATCTGGCGGTCTGAAACTGTTTGAAACTGTTTGGGACTAAACCAAGGAACAGGGTTATAATTATTCTACGGTTCTCAACACTGACAACGACATAGGCTGCGACAAACGACACATTTATTTAAACAATGCCATACCAAAAAATGCTCTTCTATTCTATTCTAAGGTAAATTAGTTTGGAGTAAGAGAGTCAGCTATATATTCTATGAGCAGAAAAAAAAATGTAACAAAAAATAATGTCTTGTTGAAAAGAGTTCAATGAACAACGAAAATGAAAGCGTCTACACGAGTGAAGAAGTACCGAAAATGTAGTAGAAGGCTGATGGCTGCATTCAGAAGAAGTTTAAGAAAAAGAGTAGATTTATGTTTAGACTTGATGTCTTTTAAATTTGGATAGCGAAATTTTGTATTTAAGTCAAATATCACAATTATAATACATTTTGCGTATGATAATGAATTTTAATCATACATCATACAGGATCACAAATTATGCTACATGTAGCATAATTATTCTACGGTTAGCAGCACTGGTTGCGAGTTCAAATCCAAGTAGAGTCAAGCGTCAAGTATTTATTTCAAATAAATTAAATTCAATAAGTATACCTGCAAAATTAAGGGTTTAGAGCAAGATTGATCTTTCAAGTAGCAATATCACGAAATAAAAGAGGTGATCACAAATCTTTTTTGCAAATTTACAAATTGTGCAATTGATGAATATTTGGATCAAACCTCGATTTGTTGTTCGCAATTTTTGTTTTCTCTCCATAGAATAATTGAAATTTAAAGAGTGATGATTTACGATTTTTGAGTATCAATGTCTTCATTTTGCTCAGTTTTGCTAATTGCAAACAAATAGTCGTAAATTACGAAACTCCGAGCCAAGGTATAAATCGGGATTCATTTTTCGTAATTTGCAGCTTATTTTTCGTGATCTGATCCAATAATTCTTTCCGTTTGTATAAAATATATATAATCAGCAGTATTAATAAAAAACTGGTATCCGCTCCCTAACACACGTGTTAACTGGCACACGGATAGACAACTTGTCCGCTTGATAACTTTTCTTATTAAAAAAGATATGATATTTTTCCAGTATTTATCACTTCACCAAATTCACCACTTCATCAAATCATGGTGATTTTCTAATACATGTGTCACATGCATGCACTGCCTTACGAAGTGTATACTGGTAGTAGTAAACGGTGCTATCATACGCGTGCGTGAATGTGTTAAGAAGTTATCCGTTCATTATACGTGGAATCTGGCTAGTTAAAGTTATCCGTACGTTAACACACGTCACAGACTGTTACGCATTTGTTAATAAGAATTACTAGTTAACAGATGTATAAACGCTAGCACGTTGTTATCCGCCGTTTATTAATATGGGGGAATGGAATATGTATATAATAAATTAAAAATATAAGAAAAATATTTTTTTAAGAAATCGCTCCCACGATTCAAAATTATTTTCTCCATATAATCATGTTTAATCAATAATTCAGATGGCATTCTCTTTTTTCACCTCAAATTATTAAAGAAGTTCTTTTCCATATTTTATTTCATGCTTTTTAAATTGTTTCCCTCACAACTTCCATGTATTTACTAACAATTTTTAAAACCCGCAATGCCGTGACCATAAGAGCAAGTTCGTCCGACTCAGTCGAAATTTTTTTTTTCAATTTATTTTATTTAATCTTATGTTATTTAACTTAGTTAAATGTTATCTAATTAAACATTTTTTTTCTCTATTTTATTTTATTTTATTTTATTTTATTTTATTTTATTTTATTTTATTTTATTTTATTTTATTTTATTTTATTTTATTTTTATTTTATTTTATTTTATTTTATTTTATTTAATTTTATTTTATCTTATTCAATTTTATTGAACTTGAGACTTAATTAGCTTATCAAATGTTTGGAATTGAATCTCAAACCTCAATAGAACGGTTACATGTATGAACAAATAGCTTGAAGTAAACAAAATTCAACAGAAATAATTTTAAATTCAACATTTATTTAAACATAAGAGATACATTAAGTTGCGTTGTCGAACCCAGACAGTGATTGAACTTCATAGACAATGAACTTGAAATTCATCAAGCCTTCCAATACCTCCATTCAATGTCATCTTAAGCGACGGTCTACACTCTACACCAATCCATCACCCATTTTCTAAAAATAAATATTGAATAAGTTTACATGTGAACCTCTTTTAAGTAAGATGATTGATGAGTGCACGTATGTTATGCATATCCAAGTTTAGGTTGGGTTTGGTTGTACATACCTACCTAAGGGTACGTAGGTAAATGAACATTTAATTATAATTTGGATTTTTTTAAAAATTTTAAGGTACGGTATTACTAACATATAAATAGATATGTTTATTTAATTCTTTTTATGTTGAACATTAAATAAATAGTTATCTATGTTTACCTATAGAAATAAGTGACCAGTTTTACTCAAATATTTTATAACATTAAAAGATTAAACCTACAAATTGAAGACATAAAACAAAAACAAAACAAAATACAACTTTACAAAATCTTCCTATAAGCTCCATATGATCCAAGGTTATAAATATCATGTCATGAGTCAGAAAAATTAGTTAAGTATTATTCGTCGGTACTACGTGCGTTTACCAACAGAAGACATTTTTATCTTTCATCTTTTATTCATTTAAATTGTAGGTACTTATTCAATAAAGTCTTAAAGTTATTTTAAAGAAAAGTATAAGCTATTCCCAAACTTGTATAATGAAGCGTTGCGAGTAGTTTTACCAATAATTATTATAAATTTTCGTTTGATCTGTCTCCGAAGTCTTTGTCAAAGGTTTATCTTTCTTATCAATTTTGGCAAAATATTCCCCATTCCCAATTATGATGAGTAAGTAACAAGTACACCTAACAAAACTTCAAGCTAAAGGTTCATGTCTCTTGATTTGTATATTTTTATAGCGATGACAAGATTTATTTTTTATAACAAGACACCATAACAACAGCCCCCAAGAGTGGCCAAATTTTTTTTTTTTTTTTGCATGTGACGAAAACCATTTAAGCACACGTAACCCGCCAACAATTGAATGGAATTATAGAATACTGCGATTCAAATCTACCTTTTCATGAAAGGCTGTGTTCCAGATCTTTATGTAATATGTACATATTTTTGTATACTTATATTGAGAATCAGGCCTTATGACTCCCCCGCCCCACAGTCCCCGCAAAATAAGTAAAATGACAACAAACAGCGGAATCTATTGTATACTGTTTGTTATGCGCTGGATTTGTGGGAGTGCTACCAGCCGTTTAGGAACGATTTTTTTCTTCTTTTGTGTGTAGTTAGAGGTATTTCGTCTTGCTAGCAATTTTAATTTTTATTCATTTTTTTTGTTGTTGTTGCTGTTGTTCTTATTGTGTTTCATTGTTTTGTTTTGTGCAAGGAATTTCATTGCTCCAAAACGTCCTTGTTTTGGCAAATACCTACCAACAATTGGGAAAAAACGGCGCGGCGGCAGTGCGGTTCGGGCGGTCGAAACAAATTTTCACGACTCGACTTTTATGTAAATTGAGGCATTTTCCAATAAAGGTTCTTTGTTTATATAGAGGGACCACAGGAAACGACGACACGACGACAATGGGAAAGTGATAGCATTTATCAGGGATGAATTTGGTTCAAAAAGAATACAAAAGGCGCAAGTTTGATGATCTTAGACGGTGTCCACATTGGGTATGAAAAAGTGGATTTTTAATGACTTTTCAGTATTCATATCTCGCTCCCACTCCTTCATTGAAGTGAGATGTGAATACTGAAAAGTCATTAAAAATCCACTTTTTCATACCCAATGTGGACACCGTCTTAGGGATGCATGCACCTCATCAACAATTAATAAAATAAATTTGGTCGCGCAACAGGTCGTGGTGAACCAGGGCCTAGTGACTTATACAACTCTCAACCATTCCTGTGTGCATGTTGTTGGCAGAAATGGAGGGGACCTACAATTTTTTGCCGAGTACGAAAGTCTACATGAGAAGCACTTATTCATGAAAAGTTTTCTCTTGGCGGATTTGTCAGTTTCTCACAAGAAGCAGTACCTCGGATAAAACATTTCTGTTTTTAGGTGGCAGCGGCTGGGAATCGAACCCAGACCCTTCGGCATGACAGTTCAACGTACGAACCATAGTGCCATGAGGTACTACCATCAAAAATTAATATCCTCCATATTTATTTGAAGAGCCCCACTGAAGGCCATAAGAGCTGGTGTTGGTGTCGTAAAACTATTAAGATTTTTTAAAGCGAAGTCTTCCTCCTTTAATACTGGATGCTGGACAGCTGGCACCGAGGTTCAATTCTCTTGCATTAGGTTGTGTTCTTGCCCCAATTCTCAATCTAAAAGATTCCTATTTACCAACTGCTCTAATTCTTGCTAAGCACATCTATTATTATATGTGTTCCAGGAACTATAGGTTACCTCCACTATTTCGAAGAGCTTCAAAGCATCAGATGTGGTTGCTTGGGTTTTCTTTCTAAATGTTGTTGCGACTTGCGAATTGGTGCTCTTTTTATGTAGACCCTAGCTCTTTGATTAGACTTAGAAGCAGTCCAACTCCAAGTGATCAGCGTTGACTTTTTTCTTCTTGGTACGGATGGCTAACAATTTCTTTCTGTTATGTTTAAGCCTTGATTATTTCCGCAACAAGATACTAAGGTAAAGGTGAAAATTGACTCCAATGTTAAAGCTTTTGTGACCATTAGCCTACCAGCGTTTTGCCTAGGGACAACAATTGGGATCATCTCTTAAATATTGTTGTACCCCTTAAGACACATAACAGGTAAGAATTGACGTTTTTTGTCCCTCGATGTGCATTGGTACGCACTTCTAAGATGTTGGAAACGTGCTTTGCATCGATAAGCAAATGGTCGATTGGGTTGGTGGCGGTTCGACGGACTTGGGAACGTCATGTTTGCTGTTTGGATCAAGAGCCATACGAACCTAGAACTGGCCTCTCAGTTTAGCTGGCTCCAAAGTCGATTACTTGAAAGTCGTCGTTATAAGTTGTAGTTTCGTGGAGGTCGGGAATTCCAACCAATTCACTAAAGATTTGTTCCTTTCCGACTTAAACACTAAAGTCTCCAAATCACGACTTTGGCATCGTACTCCGGTCCGGATAGGATCCAGTTCTCTAAAAGTCCCCCGAAACCTTTATTGCTCTAATATTTCATTAAAAATCTTCAATTCTTTATGAAGTTTCTTATTGAAAAATGATTTTCGGGCCAAAATTGAGCTTTAAGCTCAGTAATTACACCCCTGACTATTAAACTTGGTGCAAAGGAAATAAAACCGCACCGCCTGTAGGAATATTTTTACGCTTAAATTCCTTTGAGGATCCTTTGGAGTATAATAGAACAGATGGTGGCTTTTGCAACGACGACGGACGACGCGGCGGTGGCGGTGGTATCGGTGGCAGGGGTGTCAGTGGCAGTAGCGGCGGCAGTGAAATTGTTCGAGAAAATTCATCGTTTGTTGTTTTTCCGGTTAGCGATTTCCAATTCTCTATAGAAAAAGTGTCATGAATATGTGGTGGGGGTAAGGAGGGGTGTGGTTCGGAGACTCTATTCGGGTTATTTTTTGTTTGGTCCTTTATTGTCTATCCCGCTCCCTCCCTCTTTTGGATATTATTTATTTGAAGTTTTAATTTCAATACCTTTGGGCTTGACAAGGTTGGTTTAATGTTCGAAAATTTGCTGAATTCTTTTTATATTTTCAAATCAGTATTTTTCCATTTTGAAAAACTACTCGTACGAGTATATGAGGTTAATTAAGAGGAATTCCTAGAAACGCCTTCGAGATTTTGAGTCCTTGTACTTGCCATATACTCAGCACTTCTAGTCAACATGGATGGATGTCACTCTTATATGCGGTTGTCATAGTAGTAGAGTTGGATGAAGTATACACACACACAAACGAGTTAGGTATAGTTCCGTAACTTGATATGCAATGAATAGAATGCTGCCATATTTCATGAGCATAATAGCACTGCATTGATTTGTAATATTTTGGTAGTCCGGAGGACATGATGTCTGACGTGACTAAAGCCACAGAGACTCCACACACAATATAGGTATATACTCAGGTTTATGTATGTCCTACCTATATTATGCTTTTGGTCGTCCAAAATCATAATAAGCTGAGACGCTTGAATACGCTTTTGTCGAAATTCACAGAATGTCGTGCTGTCATTATGGGCAAAAGGAGAAGACTAAATAATGTCGAAATCAAACTCATAATGTTTTGGGGGTAGAAAACCAACCGAACACATCATCAGAGCTCTGGTTCTGGAGGACCTTCACTTCCGTTGTCAAGAAGCGTGTTCATATTCCAGAAATCAATCTTTGTCCGGATTCAATAGCCAAAAGTCGTCAACGTGTTATCATTTCTTATCCGATGGTTAGTGTCGGTTTCATTAGCAGAATTGACTTCATTTTCCAAGAATGCTAACCCCCGGAACCTATCCTAGATATCTAGTCCTTACGCACTTGTTACTTTAGCCTTAGCTTGGCTATTTTAAGCACAAACGTATAAATGTTCCACTTATTTTCTAACACAAATAAAGCTAAACATAATATCAACTTCATTAATTTTTCGAAGGCAAATTGGTTCCATGCACTGATAATTATGTGTATGTTGATTGTGTGTGTACATAATTCGTCTGAAATAAAAAATAATTTCTTCTATCTCTTATTCTCCATTATTACATCTACCAACAAAATAAATGTTCTAGAAAATTCAAATATCAAAACCAACAAACATTAAACTTTTATTGTGACATTTTTCTACCAACTGACGGTTCACAGTAAATTACCGGTAATTGTAAGCGATTTTGATTAACCATTTGCTAGTGCCAGTGAATACAGTTGTTACACAATTATAATAATATTATTATGAGCTATGTACATTCCTACAAAGTACAAACAAAAAATAAAAGTAATATGAAGGTCCTGTACGAGTGAATTTTTTCATCATATTATTATCTTATGTTTCTAAAGGTATAGTAAGCTATTATGTATGTGTTTCGATGAAAAGAAATAATTGCTGCTTTTAAGGTATGTACAATACAAACATATAGCTACTAGCCCAAATGTATATTATGAAGGTCCTGTAGGACGTAATTTTCCAATTAAAATAGGTCAACTGTAATGAGTGTTTTTATTTTTCGTTGGCCTTTGTGTTGGCCGAAAATGACGAAACATATTAAGGCCATAAATTAATGCATTTATAATTTCTTTTCCCCTAAGGGACTTATGTTAGTTATTTTTTGTCAATTGAAGCTATGTATCAAGACCATTAGAGAGACAGTGGCTTATTTATAAAGTTAAAAGGTTTTTTTTTGACAAAATATATATTTTTTTCTGATCTGAAAACCCGATTATGAATAATGGAGGGGGGAAGGGAGGCGAACACGACATTATCCTTAATGACAAAAATCTCGAATGGACAACATCTTGAAATTAATATTCAATTATCTCGTTTTCTTAAATCTTGTAACTAGAAATGCAGAATCTCAAACGTTCAAACGTTTGAAACTGAAAAAAAAAAAAATGAAATTTTTGAAGATTTTGTAAAACTGATGACTCCACACACTTATGTTAAAGGTGTAATAGTGTAGCAGTGGGACGTTTTTGGTTATTTTCTGTTTCAAGAGCCAATGTGTAATTAGTGTAACAGTGGAATACTATAAAAGAATGGCAGTGTAACAGTACTTACTGGCAATCAAGGAGGCATGCATAGATACCTAAACTAGACTTAAACCAAATTCGTAATGCAGCTATCCTTACAGACAGTCAAGCAGCTGTTAAAGCCATTGATTCGGCTACATCATCCTCTAAATTAGTCCAGCAGTGCCGAAATGAGCTCGCAAGCCTTAATATTAACCTCAGGGTCACCCTTATCTGGGTTCCTGGTCACCAGTGGCATTGAGGGAAATGAAAGGGCAGATGAGCTAGCCAGGCAAGAATCAGCCCATCACATCTCTCTCGCGGAAAGAGTCAACATTCCCCTTGGAGCTGTGAAGGGCAATATTTGTCAATTTTTCTTCGTGAATCCAATCAAAAAAGGTGGAGCAGCTTAACCAATTGCAAATCATACAGAAAGATCTGGCCCGCCTATAATAAATCCCTAATAATTGATCTGATATGTAGACCCAGGTGAGACATAGCCAGTGTCGTTGCAACCTGTACTGGACACTGGCTAGTAGGAGAACATGTGGCCGGGCTGGGTATTCCCTACAATACTCACTGCCGAAGCTGTGGAGAACAGCAAGAAAAAGAAACAGTCCTTCATTTTGTTTGTAAATGTCCTGCTCTAGCCAGAATGAGGGCACAATCGTTTGAAGTTTTTTGATGACCTCAACGAACTCTCCGAAACGAAAATCAAAAACTTTCTCTTCTTTCTCAACGTGACGAAATGGATCTAAGACAAAAATCGGTTGATTCTGCACCATGTAACCCCCCCCCCCCCCCCAGACCACAAAGACCGTGAGCAATCGGAACATGGGCCTCTCCTGGGCTTCATAATGCTCAATGACAACGATGATCATATGGCTGGATCGTTCGCGCTTCGGTGCCTTTCTGCTATCTACCGAGCTTGGTATATCGAAGCTGGCCTCGGGCGAGTTGCGGTCCAATCGAGTGAGTGCCTTATGTTCAGCCTCCTGTCTTTTGTGCTCACATTATACAGCCATACCCCACACCCGTTCTAGCCAGGGAACATATCTGGTCTCATGAAGGACGCCGATCTACACTGAAAGCCACTGTCATGCGGAGTGAGCAGACGGAGGCCAAGGAAGAGGAAGAAATCTCGCATCCAATCATGTACCTGGAAGCCCCCTGAGCAATCATTTGAACAAACCAACAAACCATCTTCCCGAGTCCCTCTGTTGTCAACTTCTAAGCATTGAAGATGATCCTCAGAGGACGTCTGCAAATCCTCACTTTAATCTATTTTAATCCACAGGTCAAACAAGTTATGGTATCAAAACAGCGCAATTCAGCGGTAATTGTGCACCGAGCGAGTATGATGCCCGTGCCACCATTTCTACCTACCTACCTAACGGTAATACTATCCAAGAAAACTGTTGACAGAGGCGCCCCAGCTGACGAGCGCTACCGCCGACCCAAGAAGGAGTTAAAATGCTGAGAACCTGCCAAGCAGGTCACCCACGTTCCAAATGCTGTTGCCCAGGTAATTTCTTGTCATTGGCGCCTGCCTGTCGACTTCAAAAAACAAAATGCAAAAATGCAATTTTTTGAAGATTTTTACTTATGGCTCCATTGTCCATTGGACAATACTCTATTAAGTTCAGAACTTAATGAACTTATCATACGGTGCCGTTTAGGTTCCACATCCAAAAGATAGGGATGTATGAATCTAGAAATTAATATAAAAACCTGAGGGTACTGCTGGTTGCAAAACAATTTAATAGATTATAAGTTTCAAAGAGATCATTAAAGAAAATGAGAAACAAAGTATTGGAGACAAAACGGAACCCTGGGGCAACCCAGCATTTATTTTGTGAAGATCAAATTTGAAACCGTCCAACACAGCTTGAATTGAACGATCCAAGAGATAATTTCTAATCCAGCGAAGAAGAGATTCATCGACACAAAATGCACGCATTTTCGATAAGAGAGCTTGATACCATACTCTATCAAATGCTTTCCAAATAACAAACAATAATAATCCTACATTCTCTAAAACGACGTACAGATTTTTGTTCCACTGCTCGGTGAGATGTACCATCAGATCACCAGTGGACCTATTGCTACAAAAGCCGTACTGCCGGTCATTAAGAAGCTTTTGTTCTTTAAAATACTTGTTAAGCTGATAATACTAATCAGCTTTTCCACGACTTTGGAAATAACAGACGTTAGTAATTGCGATTGGAAGTTAGTTTGTGGATGATGAAGATTCAACCTTTTTATGAACATGTTAGACAAATGCTGTTTTCCATCCACTCGGAAAGATACCAGTAGAAATGGACATATGGAAAAGCTTACGTGATGGTTTTACCAGCATTGAAGAACACGACTTCAGAACAATGTTTGTGTCGAGATCTATCAAAACTCTTGCAACTGTACGAGTACGTGTGCGAAAGAATATTTGTGCAATGAAATCATTTCTGCTCTCAAATACAGAAGGAGTCATAAAACTCTCTGGCAGCGTCGAATTAGAAACAAACTGTTCTGCAAGCAACAACAATAACTGACAAAGATATAGGCCCTCATTACGAATAGCGAATCGAACGTTCGCTTAAAAGCGAATGATTTAGTGAATTCCCTTATCAGGGCCATAGTGTCATTGAAGACGAGCGTTGGAACCGAAGATGAAGTGGTGCAACCTTTAACTCACCAGATCCAGTCAGGATAAACAAATGTTAAAAGGAAGTTTCCATATGAGACTTAAAAACAAATTTTCATTGAAAGCATATCGTTCTCGTTGCTTGTTCGAGTACTTTTAAGAGCATTATTAAACATGTAAGATGTTACCACCCCTGAACTTTTAGATAAGAAATAGCACAATAAAGAGAATAATGAAAATGTCATCATAACATGTGCCCATGTGTCAACTGGAAAAGAATTAAAGAAAGTACATACCTACCTAATTAATTGTAATTTAAAATTTAATTGAGATTTACTAAAACTATAAATTGTAATTTGAGTAAAGGCAATAGTAAATAATAGACATTTAATGTCGTTTCTCTTATTACAGGTAAAGTTTTGTAAATAGTATTTTTAAGGCAAATAAAATCAAATCTCTTATTACAGGAGAAACTCAATAGTGTCTTTATTTCAATGCCATTTTGAGCAAACTATAGAAAATAATCTTATAAAACGACATTATCGTCTTAACAAATTTACAAAGATGGAAAAACTTAATTTTGAATTTGTAGTCAAAGCGACTGACGACAGCAAGTCAAATGTAGTTTGCATAACCTCAATTACTACTCCTGAGGGCAAAGCTTATAGCATGCCAGAGACACTGCAGCAGGCAAAATACCACACAGACCTCATTAAAACTCCAATTTTCCAAAAAGTAAAAAACTCGCTACAAAGAAGACATCAAATGAGAAAAGTATGGATAACTCTAACAGAAGAACTAAAAGGAGTGTACTTGGACGGGGATAATGTTCAATTTCGGGATTTTTTTTTGGAGGAGATACAACAAACAGCTTCTGATATTGGTACAACAGAGGATATGCTGAAAAGGTTCCTTACTTCAATCAATAAGGAAGATACGGAAAAAATTAAGCCACAGAACTCAAAAAAATTAGCAGAAAGGTTTGTCCTGGAAAATTTTGGAGGTAAGAGTGCTAATGTAACCCAATGGATAAATAATTTTGAATCGGAATGTGAAAGATTTGAAATAAAAAAAGACACAGACAAGATTGAAATTTTTAGATTATTTTTAGAGAGCTCATGCTTAGACTGGTATAGCTCAATGCTTATAAAATCTACATTAGACTCTAAATGGGAAGACTGGAAAAACAACTTTTGTGAGACCTATGCAGATAAAGGTTGGTCCCCAGTCAAATATGCAATTACATTTAAGTACGTGAATGGTGCATTATTAGACTATGCATTAAAGAAAGAAAGGGTTTTATTAGAGTTAAACAAATCAATGGATAAATGCACTCTGATAGATCTCATAGCAGTAGGATTACCGGACTTTATAATAGACAGGATAGATAGAAAAAGTTTAAAAAATACAGAAGTCCTCTTCAATGAATTAAGAAGTCTGGAACATTTGATAAGGAAGCGAACAATTAGAGAGAAAAAAAGTAATTTTAACGTGAAAGAACAAACAGAAAAGAAAAAACCATGTGAAATTTGCGAAAAACTCAATAAAAAAAACCGCTTCCATCCCGAATCCTCATGTTGGTTCAAAACAAAAAATAATGAAGAAAAAAATGACACTATAAAATGTGTAAATAATTCAGAATGGGAGTGTGAATTATTGAAAGACATACCAAAAAACTAGATTTGCCACCATTGATCAAAGTAAAAGTATTACTCAATGATACCCTTGAAGTGAATGGAATTTATGACCCAGGATCAAATGTTTCTTTGATAAATTCCAAGTTGCTAAGTCTGAAGAAAGATGAAATGAGTAATAATGGAAATGCGAATTTAAAAACTATCAATGGTGTGAAAAAAACAGATGGATTAATATCCATAAAAATAAAAATGTTCAATACAGAGAAAATGGTATATGTTTTTGTAATAAATAGTGAAAATTGTAACTATGATTTCTTAATCGGTTTAGATTGTATAAAACAATTCAAATTAATTCAAAACGAAAAATTAGAAATAACACAAAAAATAATCCAAGATTCAATAGATGAAAAATTAGTGGAAAATAAAGAAAAACTTGCATTGATTACAGTAAACACAACAAGTTATACGATTAACTTCAATGAGCATGTGATTGAAGAAAATTTCAAAATTTCTATAAATCATTTAAAATATGAAGAGAAGATTCAAATTGATAATTTAATTGAAATTTATAAAGCAATTTTTGCAAAAGACAAATACGATATTGGGACAGTTAAAAATTATGAGGCTCACATTGACCTATTAATCGATAAGTACCCAAGTAAAAGGCCGTACAGATGTACAATTGAAGACAAAAAGGAAATAGAAACGCAAATATCAAAATTACTAGAAAAGAAATTAATCGAAGAATCCTATAGCCCTTTCGCTGCTCCAGTAACATTGGCTTATAAACGTGAAGAAAATAAAAGATCAAGGTTATGCATTGATTTTCGCGATTTAAATAAAATTGTGGTTCCTCAATCGCAACCGTTTCCATTAATTGAAGATCTTATGGAAAAAACAAGAAACTGCAAGTACTTCTCCACATTCGACATCAACTCAGCATTTTGGTCAATACCTTTAAGAATCGAGGATAGGAAGAAAACAGCGTTCGTGACTCAAGAAGGACATTTTCAATGGACCTGTCTACCATTTGGATTGAAAACCTCACCGGCAATTTTCCAAAGGATATTGAGCAACATTATAAGGAAAAACAAACTTACAGAATTTACAGTCAATTACATTGATGATATCCTGATTTTTTCAAAAACGTTTGCTGAACACATGGATCATCTAAAAAAATTACTAGAAGCCATATTGAGAGAAGGTTTTAGACTTAAATTTTCAAAGTGTACTTTTGCAGCGGACTCCGTTAAATATTTAGGCCATATAATAAATAATAATTCGATTAGACCTCTAAAAGATAACCTTATTTCAATAAGAAATTTCCCTACACCAAAGACAAAAAAAAATGTTCGGCAATTTTTAGGAAAGATTAATTTTTATAATAAATATGTGAAAAATAATGCAATTATTTTAGATTCACTACATAATTTATTAAGAAAAAATCAAGAATTCATTTGGACTGCAGATTGCCAAGATTCATTTGACAAAATAAAAAATCTACTTTGTTGTCAACCAGTGTTGGGAATATTTGATCCAGAATTGCCCATATACATATACACCGATGCTAGTTTAAAAGGAATAGGAGCGATTTTTAAACAACCACAGATTGATGGAGAAGAAAAACCTATAGCATACTTTTCGAAAAAGTTAAGTGAATCCCAGAAGAAGAAAAAGGCGATATACTTAGAATGCATAGCCATAAAAGAAGCTGTGAAATATTGGCAGCATCGGCTAATATGAAAGAAGTTTACAGTTTTTTCAGATCATAAACCACTTGAAAATATGAACATAAAATCCCGAACAGATGATGAACTAGGAGATCTGACATATTATTTGTCACAATACGATTTTGATATTAAATATTGTCCAGGTAAATACAATCTAGAAGCCGACTGTTTGAGCAGAAATCCGGTATTACAACCACATGAAAATGAGAATGAACAACTCAAAATTGTAAATATCATAAGAATAGAAGATATTCTAAGAGACCAAAAAGAAAATGAAGTTTTAAAAAATACAAAAGAAAATTTGATACAAAAAAATAAAATTTACTACAAAAGAATTAGAGGAAATGAAAAAATTGTATTAACAGAGAAGTTCTGTATTGAATTTATCAAAACAGTACACGAACATTACTGCCACATAGGTATAGAACAAATGAAAAAGAAAATATGTCCTTTTTATACCGGAAGCAATTTAACAACAAACATACCAAAAGTATGCCGAAGCTGCGAAATATGCATTAAAAATAAATCAAGAGGTCAAGATAAATTCGGATTGATGTCGCATCTAGGACCAGCCAAAAATCCTTTCGATATAATGTCAATAGACACTGTTGGAGGGTTTGGAGGATCACGGTCAACAAAAAAATATCTACACTTATTAATTGATCACTTTACACGATACGCCTATATAGTGACCTCGAAAACTCAGAGTGCTAATGATTTCATAAAACTTATGGAAAAAGTCTCAAAAAACAATGAAATTGGAATGATTTTGACTGACCAATACCCAGGAATAAACTCTAAAGAATTTAAGGAATTTCTGAAACAAAAGGAAATCCCAATTGTATTTACGGCAGTTAATTCAGCTTTCTCAAATGGGCTCAATGAGAGATTAAACCAAACTCTGGTAAACAAAATAAGATGCAAAATTAACGAAAGAGAAAAAAAAGCAGCATGGACAACGATAGCACAAGAATGCACAAAAAGATACAATGAAACAGAACATACAGTCACTGGTTTTACACCTACATATCTCTTAGAAGGTGAAAATACTACAATTTTACCAGAAGAATTAAAGCAGAAAAGAAAACATTACGATTTATTAAAAGATAGAAAGCTAGCTCTCCAAAAAACCGTTAAATCACATATCTATAACAAGAAAATATTTGACAAAAACAGGAGACAGTGGGAATTCAAAGTGGGAGACAGAGTTTTCGTGGAAAACGGAAACAAACTAAACAGAAAAAAATTAGACGAACTGAAGATTGGTCCCTACAAAATTCTTGAGAAAATATCAAATTCGATATTCAAAATAGACACTGGACACAGAAAATCGGAATCAAACCTCTTCCACATAACGAAACTTATTCCGGCTACAGAGGAAATACAAGAATATGATGTTAGTACAAATTTTTGTAATATAACAACAATTTTGTAAACAAAATTTTACTCGGGGAGGGGAGATGTAAGATGTTACCACCCCTGAACTTTTAGATAAGAAATAGCACAATAAAGAGAATAATGAAAATGTCATCATAACATGTGCCCATGTGTCAACTGGAAAAGAATTAAAGAAAGTACATACCTACCTAATTAATTGTAATTTAAAATTTAATTGAGATTTACTAAAACTATAAATTGTAATTTGAGTAAAGGCAATAGTAAATAATAGACATTTAATGTCGTTTCTCTTATTACAGGTAAAGTTTTGTAAATAGTATTTTTAAGGCAAATAAAATCAAATCTCTTATTACAGGAGAAACTCAATAGTGTCTTTATTTCAATGCCATTTTGAGCAAACTATAGAAAATAATCTTATAAAACGACATTATCGTCTTAACAAATTTACAAAGATGGAAAAACTTAATTTTGAATTTGTAGTCAAAGCGACTGACGACAGCAAGTCAAATGTAGTTTGCATAACCTCAATTACTACTCCTGAGGGCAAAGCTTATAGCATGCCAGAGACACTGCAGCAGGCAAAATACCACACAGACCTCATTAAAACTCCAATTTTCCAAAAAGTAAAAAACTCGCTACAAAGAAGACATCAAATGAGAAAAGTATGGATAACTCTAACAGAAGAACTAAAAGGAGTGTACTTGGACGGGGATAATGTTCAATTTCGGGATTTTTTTTTGGAGGAGATACAACAAACAGCTTCTGATATTGGTACAACAGAGGATATGCTGAAAAGGTTCCTTACTTCAATCAATAAGGAAGATACGGAAAAAATTAAGCCACAGAACTCAAAAAAATTAGCAGAAAGGTTTGTCCTGGAAAATTTTGGAGGTAAGAGTGCTAATGTAACCCAATGGATAAATAATTTTGAATCGGAATGTGAAAGATTTGAAATAAAAAAAGACACAGACAAGATTGAAATTTTTAGATTATTTTTAGAGAGCTCATGCTTAGACTGGTATAGCTCAATGCTTATAAAATCTACATTAGACTCTAAATGGGAAGACTGGAAAAACAACTTTTGTGAGACCTATGCAGATAAAGGTTGGTCCCCAGTCAAATATGCAATTACATTTAAGTACGTGAATGGTGCATTATTAGACTATGCATTAAAGAAAGAAAGGGTTTTATTAGAGTTAAACAAATCAATGGATAAATGCACTCTGATAGATCTCATAGCAGTAGGATTACCGGACTTTATAATAGACAGGATAGATAGAAAAAGTTTAAAAAATACAGAAGTCCTCTTCAATGAATTAAGAAGTCTGGAACATTTGATAAGGAAGCGAACAATTAGAGAGAAAAAAAGTAATTTTAACGTGAAAGAACAAACAGAAAAGAAAAAACCATGTGAAATTTGCGAAAAACTCAATAAAAAAAACCGCTTCCATCCCGAATCCTCATGTTGGTTCAAAACAAAAAATAATGAAGAAAAAAATGACACTATAAAATGTGTAAATAATTCAGAATGGGAGTGTGAATTATTGAAAGACATACCAAAAAACTAGATTTGCCACCATTGATCAAAGTAAAAGTATTACTCAATGATACCCTTGAAGTGAATGGAATTTATGACCCAGGATCAAATGTTTCTTTGATAAATTCCAAGTTGCTAAGTCTGAAGAAAGATGAAATGAGTAATAATGGAAATGCGAATTTAAAAACTATCAATGGTGTGAAAAAAACAGATGGATTAATATCCATAAAAATAAAAATGTTCAATACAGAGAAAATGGTATATGTTTTTGTAATAAATAGTGAAAATTGTAACTATGATTTCTTAATCGGTTTAGATTGTATAAAACAATTCAAATTAATTCAAAACGAAAAATTAGAAATAACACAAAAAATAATCCAAGATTCAATAGATGAAAAATTAGTGGAAAATAAAGAAAAACTTGCATTGATTACAGTAAACACAACAAGTTATACGATTAACTTCAATGAGCATGTGATTGAAGAAAATTTCAAAATTTCTATAAATCATTTAAAATATGAAGAGAAGATTCAAATTGATAATTTAATTGAAATTTATAAAGCAATTTTTGCAAAAGACAAATACGATATTGGGACAGTTAAAAATTATGAGGCTCACATTGACCTATTAATCGATAAGTACCCAAGTAAAAGGCCGTACAGATGTACAATTGAAGACAAAAAGGAAATAGAAACGCAAATATCAAAATTACTAGAAAAGAAATTAATCGAAGAATCCTATAGCCCTTTCGCTGCTCCAGTAACATTGGCTTATAAACGTGAAGAAAATAAAAGATCAAGGTTATGCATTGATTTTCGCGATTTAAATAAAATTGTGGTTCCTCAATCGCAACCGTTTCCATTAATTGAAGATCTTATGGAAAAAACAAGAAACTGCAAGTACTTCTCCACATTCGACATCAACTCAGCATTTTGGTCAATACCTTTAAGAATCGAGGATAGGAAGAAAACAGCGTTCGTGACTCAAGAAGGACATTTTCAATGGACCTGTCTACCATTTGGATTGAAAACCTCACCGGCAATTTTCCAAAGGATATTGAGCAACATTATAAGGAAAAACAAACTTACAGAATTTACAGTCAATTACATTGATGATATCCTGATTTTTTCAAAAACGTTTGCTGAACACATGGATCATCTAAAAAAATTACTAGAAGCCATATTGAGAGAAGGTTTTAGACTTAAATTTTCAAAGTGTACTTTTGCAGCGGACTCCGTTAAATATTTAGGCCATATAATAAATAATAATTCGATTAGACCTCTAAAAGATAACCTTATTTCAATAAGAAATTTCCCTACACCAAAGACAAAAAAAAATGTTCGGCAATTTTTAGGAAAGATTAATTTTTATAATAAATATGTGAAAAATAATGCAATTATTTTAGATTCACTACATAATTTATTAAGAAAAAATCAAGAATTCATTTGGACTGCAGATTGCCAAGATTCATTTGACAAAATAAAAAATCTACTTTGTTGTCAACCAGTGTTGGGAATATTTGATCCAGAATTGCCCATATACATATACACCGATGCTAGTTTAAAAGGAATAGGAGCGATTTTTAAACAACCACAGATTGATGGAGAAGAAAAACCTATAGCATACTTTTCGAAAAAGTTAAGTGAATCCCAGAAGAAGAAAAAGGCGATATACTTAGAATGCATAGCCATAAAAGAAGCTGTGAAATATTGGCAGCATCGGCTAATATGAAAGAAGTTTACAGTTTTTTCAGATCATAAACCACTTGAAAATATGAACATAAAATCCCGAACAGATGATGAACTAGGAGATCTGACATATTATTTGTCACAATACGATTTTGATATTAAATATTGTCCAGGTAAATACAATCTAGAAGCCGACTGTTTGAGCAGAAATCCGGTATTACAACCACATGAAAATGAGAATGAACAACTCAAAATTGTAAATATCATAAGAATAGAAGATATTCTAAGAGACCAAAAAGAAAATGAAGTTTTAAAAAATACAAAAGAAAATTTGATACAAAAAAATAAAATTTACTACAAAAGAATTAGAGGAAATGAAAAAATTGTATTAACAGAGAAGTTCTGTATTGAATTTATCAAAACAGTACACGAACATTACTGCCACATAGGTATAGAACAAATGAAAAAGAAAATATGTCCTTTTTATACCGGAAGCAATTTAACAACAAACATACCAAAAGTATGCCGAAGCTGCGAAATATGCATTAAAAATAAATCAAGAGGTCAAGATAAATTCGGATTGATGTCGCATCTAGGACCAGCCAAAAATCCTTTCGATATAATGTCAATAGACACTGTTGGAGGGTTTGGAGGATCACGGTCAACAAAAAAATATCTACACTTATTAATTGATCACTTTACACGATACGCCTATATAGTGACCTCGAAAACTCAGAGTGCTAATGATTTCATAAAACTTATGGAAAAAGTCTCAAAAAACAATGAAATTGGAATGATTTTGACTGACCAATACCCAGGAATAAACTCTAAAGAATTTAAGGAATTTCTGAAACAAAAGGAAATCCCAATTGTATTTACGGCAGTTAATTCAGCTTTCTCAAATGGGCTCAATGAGAGATTAAACCAAACTCTGGTAAACAAAATAAGATGCAAAATTAACGAAAGAGAAAAAAAAGCAGCATGGACAACGATAGCACAAGAATGCACAAAAAGATACAATGAAACAGAACATACAGTCACTGGTTTTACACCTACATATCTCTTAGAAGGTGAAAATACTACAATTTTACCAGAAGAATTAAAGCAGAAAAGAAAACATTACGATTTATTAAAAGATAGAAAGCTAGCTCTCCAAAAAACCGTTAAATCACATATCTATAACAAGAAAATATTTGACAAAAACAGGAGACAGTGGGAATTCAAAGTGGGAGACAGAGTTTTCGTGGAAAACGGAAACAAACTAAACAGAAAAAAATTAGACGAACTGAAGATTGGTCCCTACAAAATTCTTGAGAAAATATCAAATTCGATATTCAAAATAGACACTGGACACAGAAAATCGGAATCAAACCTCTTCCACATAACGAAACTTATTCCGGCTACAGAGGAAATACAAGAATATGATGTTAGTACAAATTTTTGTAATATAACAACAATTTTGTAAACAAAATTTTACTCGGGGAGGGGAGATGTAAGATGTTACCACCCCTGAACTTTTAGATAAGAAATAGCACAATAAAGAGAATAATGAAAATGTCATCATAACATGTGCCCATGTGTCAACTGGAAAAGAATTAAAGAAAGTACATACCTACCTAATTAATTGTAATTTAAAATTTAATTGAGATTTACTAAAACTATAAATTGTAATTTGAGTAAAGGCAATAGTAAATAATAGACATTTAATGTCGTTTCTCTTATTACAGGTAAAGTTTTGTAAATAGTATTTTTAAGGCAAATAAAATCAAATCTCTTATTACAGGAGAAACTCAATAGTGTCTTTATTTCAATGCCATTTTGAGCAAACTATAGAAAATAATCTTATAAACATTTAGAGCAACCTGACCTTTAGCAAGTGTTAAAACCTCTTATTTATGGTCTACTACTACTAGACAAAGAAAACTTTCAATATTATAGTTTCCGTTAAAAGAACATAATTATTTTTTTTAATTAAGTCGTCATGAATTTTTATTTTTATCAAATAATTGCATTCAATAAATTTTTCAAACATTTTTTTTGTTCATATTTTTGAGTAAAAGTGTTAAAGAAATATAACAACACTGAAGCAGCACAGCACACAAGGAACGAAGAAATTCCAAAAAAAAGGATAATCCAAACTATTTTAACATTAAAGGATTTTAACATCTTAACTTTCTTCAGGAACTGCGAGACTAGTCAGAACTTCACTTATAGATAGTATACCTGAGAAATATGCGAAAGAGAAAAAAAATGAAAGGAAAATTGTTGTTATCAAGTTCTTGTCTTTCTTTTTTTCCTTTTCCTTTGCATTTTCAGAAGAAAATTTCGCATTTAGCCAGGGTTAATAATAAAATAAGGCCAAATAAACTATAAGGATGCAAAAAAAGAACAAGAAAAAAGAAACTTCAAAAGAAAGTTTCAAAACAATTTCCAGTAAGCAAAAGGGATTAATTTTACGTGCTTTTGTTAGCTTATTGTGTTTTATATTTTTTCTTTCTTGTTTAACTCGTCTTAACGATTCTTAGACCTGTTTTTCTATATATTGTATTCATGGATATCCAACACTATATTATTCTTCAACCAAGCAGAGGCAAATGGCAGCAAACACCATGCCAAAGCCAGACTCCTTCCTGATTCTGACCGATAGTATTTTAACCTTCTCTCCTTTTTAGAGAAAATGCTAATGGCTAAGTTATCTAGTGGCAAACACTTTGTGGCTATAAGAAGGAGAGAGAGATTGCAAAAGAGCTTTGGAAGAATTTTGCACTAAATGGCTGAATTAGTTGGAACAATTTGTTTTAAGCTGTAGGAGTGTGGTCAAAGTACAGGAATTGTTTTCGATTTTATTATAGATTGGTTTGTATCTGTGTAAGTTTTTTTTTATTTAATTTTTCTTGGCCAAAGAGGGTTGGGGCTTATCTTTGTGGTTTATTACAAAGTTTTATTGAAGGAAGCTGTAAGAATTAAAATGCCAAGGTGTGCTGATAGGAAATATTTTGCTATAATGTTTTGGCTTGCGGTTTTGACTTGATTCTTTAAGTTCTTAGAAACTGTCTGAAACTGAAATTGATTTCTTTTCACTTGTTCTAAACTATAGGGCAGGTATTACTAAAATTACAAGATTTTAATCAAACTTACGACCACGATGACGGGTAAGTCCAAAAAAGTGGTTTTGACAAGCCACCCGTGTCACGTGCGTCGGTTTGGTCCTGTATGTGCCCAGGCGCGGATACAGGGGGGGGGCAATGGGTGCAATTGCCCCCCCCTGGGCAAGAACGAACTAAGCATAAAATATGACTTTAATAAAATTTTATCAAAATGAAAGGTAGTTCCGTTATAGGTTTATAAAAATTTTTCTTGGCAGCGCAGCGTTGCAGCAATGAGTGGTTGTTCGTTGGCCGCTGGCTGACCAGGTTAAGTTAAGAAAAGTTCCGCTATGCACAAATAGTGCCTTCAATGGACTGAGTGGAAAGCTTATAACTTCGGCTTTTGATCCCGTGCTTAAAAGTTAAGGTCTTTAATTAAAAGATCAATGTCAGGCTACTATATAACAATTTGTGAGAAAAGTCAATTTATTTCATACTAGGGAGCAGGTTGAATCCCAAATCGATTTCACTTTCACTTTTCAATATGCTTTGAACGAAAAATTTCACAATTTGGAAAATAGTGTTTTAAAAAGGTATTGTTCAACCTCCAACCCTACTCTACAAATTAGTGAGTGGTTTTTTATACTTAAATGTATCGGGAGAGGCGACTAAATTTTCAACCTTGAAGTTGATTTTAATTTAAAAAAAAAAATAAATCTTTAAAATACGTCGATTTACGAGTAATGACCTTCAAAAATTTCTAATTTTGCTTCAAATGCTCGGACCTACAGGATAAAGATATCTCATTAAAATTAAAATATTAAACTACATTTGTGTATTAAAGTTATTGAAAATACCAAAAAATGTCATACTAAATGGGTGATAGAGTTCTTTTTGTGATAAATATTAAAATGTGCGTTTCCATTGAGGGAATACCTTCACTAGAAAACTCTCGAGAGCGACTCTCGGATATCTGTCTTCCCCTCTGGTGAGCTTATCTATTTCATGACTGTGTCTGTGTCCACTTTCGAGTTTAACTCTCGAGAACTTCTTCAGAGCGGCTCACCGCCTTTTTCCTCTGAAATGGATACGCACCTTAAGAGTATGCACATGTGTTTCAAGTTCGTGCTGACGTGCCGCACATCTGTTTTAGCCATACGATACCTTTTTGATGTGAGAATTTTGTGACTTTTATGGATGTGTTTTGGGAACTTCCATGTTCTATATTATTAAACTACCGAAAAGTGCGAATCCAACGAAGGTGATTGGAGATAAACCAGGAAACGACTACAGCAGTCATTGCCGAAGAGAAGTTGGATGGAACTTTTATACCTAAGGAAAGGATAGTTGTTTCGTCAATTCGATTGTCAAATGATTGCCATTTTTTGACGCAAATATTGCTATTGTATCGAACTACATGTGTCTGGCAACTCTTTAGTCGATACTTTGACCTTATATGAAATATTTATATTAAAACTTAACGAATGCTAAGTATATTGTTAATGATATGTATAACGAAAGTTAGTCACAATCGAGAAGGTCGGACGGAAAGTTTTAATAAAGAGTGGTATTTTCTTTGTATTTTCCACTTTAATCATTGTGTTTTATTTCAATGTCTGAAAGTTTGGTTTTGTATCGATGGACGAAGGCATCTGAGCAAACGATACGGTTCATCTCGGTTTCGATCTATAATTTCAGTTCAAATAAAATACAGATATTGTCAAATTAATGCAATGGTTTTCTTACACAAAGTCTTTTTTATCAACGTCTTTCAATATTCTTGCAAACGCATTTGACGTTTATGAACACGTTCTCCGGCTTCTCAATATTTTTGTTTCCAATTCGATTTTTGACTGCAGAATTGCACCACATATGATGTTTTTGAACATGTGACTTTAGCTGATGACGTTGTCGAAAATGGCCTTTTACAAGCAAGAATTAGGTTAGGTTGCCAGCTAAAGAAGAGGCTGGAAATTTCGCTCGAATTCGAACCTCATGTGTCTGAATAGGAACATACCACTGTACCATTATGTTTTCCGAGCATAATTGTAGAGTTACGCAGATCCAGAGAGAACTCAAAACCGCTATAAAAACACCATGCTTTAGCTACAAACCCCAAAAATTCATTTCACAAAGTTCAGAGTACCCTCTGTGCGAGAACTGTGGCAGTTATGAAAGAGTTTATTTGCTTTCTTCAAATTTCGAACTCATCATTTCACATTGCTTTGTGTGACCCGGCGGCGGCGTGTAGAGTGGTATAAAGTGTACTCAAATTTTCTGTAGACCTCATCAAGATTTTGGAAGCTCACGAAAATTGCCCCCCCCTGAACGAAATCCTGGATCCGCGCCTGTATGTGCCTGTGCTTCCGGGTGAACGGATGAAGCAATTTACTTCAAATTCGGTACAGATATTTATGATTCCCTAAAGGTGCGTATCCATTTGAGTGAAATTTCTCTACAAACTCTCGAGAGTGACTCATGGATAGCTGTCTATCCCTATGTGAGCTAATTCCAAAACTTATCCACTTAGAGGTGCATATCCATTTTAGAGAAAAAACATTGCGAGTAACTCTCAACCAGCTTTCGAGAGTAGAACTTGCGATTGGACACCCGGCTAAAAGACAGCTATCTGAGAGTCACCCTTGAGAGTTTTGTAGTGAAAGTACTCTCAAATGGAAACGCACCTTAAGAGTTTTACTCTCGAGAGCTGTTTGAGAGTAAAAAAATTCTCAAGCTACTCTCGAGAGTAAAACTTGCAAGTGGGAACAGTTATTAAATTTGCTCAAAGAGGGGTAGATAGTAATCTAAGAGTCACAATGGGGAGTTTTGTAGTGAAAGTACTCTCAAATGGAAACGCACCTAAGAATTTTAGTCTCGAGAGCTGTTTGGGAGTAAATAGACTTTGAGCAACTCTCAAGCCACTCTTGAGAGTAAAACTTGCTAGTGGGCACATTCTTGAAATTAGCTCAAAGAGAAGTAGATAGTAATCCAAGAGTCAGAATGGAGAGTAATGTGTAGTGAAAGTACTCTCAAATGGAACGCACCTAAATAAAGGCACATGCGGTCTTTTTTTTCTGTAAAACTGATACCTCGTGGCATAATGGTTAGTGCGTTGGATTGTCATGCCGAAGGTGTGAGCTCGATTCCCCACCGTGCCACCTACAAACAGAAATGTTTTATCGGAGGTACTGTCTTTTATACGTACTTGTCATCAATAAGTGCTTCTCATCTAGCCGTTCGTTTATTTTTATTTATTTAAAATGGATAGTGGGTGTTTTAAAAAAATATTTTCCTTGCACTGAAAAAAAACATGCTTTAACCAAAAAGTTATTTTTGCTCTTCATTTGAGTTCATGGGTTATTAAAGTTACATTTAAATAATTCCACTTTATTACTACTTAAAGGATCTATTTTCAATCTTGAAATGAAATTAAAGCGCTTGAAGCTTTGTAGACAACAACAACAACAAACAAACAAAAATTTCTTTTATGCGGCACCTTTAAGAAAATAAATGATATGGTTGATTCTAGTTAATTTTGTTTTTGCTTCAGTTCCTTTTATTATCCTTTTTCTTATACTTTATTTTTTGGTCTGCTAATTCTCTTCTTTTTTTTCGCTCTCCCTTCTTTGAAATAAATACTGATTACGAAAAAAGCCTTCTTGTACATATGGGATTAGCTGTAGGAGTTAATACTTACCTACTTTTATATGAAAAAAAAAATTCTCTAGAACTAGAGTTATAGGTAGGTTTGTATATTCAACCACTTGCTTTATTGCTTTAATCTTAATTTGGGGTATACTTTTCTAAGTACTACGAGTAAGCTGGCCTCGCTGGCTGGCCCGTGTTCGTCCTTAGAATAAAATGTCACATGCTGGCTTGAGTTTTTTGATATATGACATTTTCCACGAAGGAATTATTGTGTGGTGAGTTTACGTCGAATGCCGAAAAATGAAAGGAAATTGCAGAGGAATAGGAAAAGGGAATACAAAAAAAAAAAAAAATGAGACAGAGGCATATAGAAACTTTTCGGATGAGGATTATTTCATCTGCAAAAAGTTACTCTGCTAAATGTTGCCAAAGCAGAGAAAACCCATTTGTGGTTCTTGAAGTTGTTTTTTTTTTTGTATTCTGATGGTTCTTGTTGTTGTTGTTTGTGATATTTTTCTGTCATAATTTTGCATCTGAGAATATGTGTATAGATGTACTCGACTGTGACTCGTAGGTTTTCAAAAACTGTTTCTGTTGCTGACGGAAGTATATGAAGTGCGTATATGGCTCCAAAAATGTAAGAGCGAGGAAGTGATGAAGCGTTCTTGGAGGAGGTTGCTCGCCTGACCACAATATAGAGGAAGTCTGTATGATTTAATACACTTGCCATTGTTTCACAGCGAAGTTCAAGTTGGTGAAAATTTTTGCATATTAAACCAAAAAAAACTTTTGATTTATTTTTTTACGAAAGATAAGTAAGCCAACCAATATTTGAGTTATCGAATTTTCAAAAATAAAATTAATAAATTTTTAAAAAAAAATTTGATATGCAACTGTATTTAATCTAATTTGAAATTTGTACATTCAAATATTAATCTAAATCCGTTCAGTGAGAAAATAAAAATAAAAAAGGTCTATGAAAGGTAGTTGTAGAACCTCGTGGCATAATGGTTATTGCGTTGGACTGTGATGCCAGGGTTGCCAGTTTGGGGGTCCCCCCCCACCCACAGATTTAGGAGGCTTTTCATCGTTGGGGGGAAATATGGGGTGATGAAATGTCTGGGGGGAAATCTGGGGGTTTTATTTACAAAGTTAAAAATTTAAAAATTGTATGACTGCTTTATTTTCTTCATTTTAAAAATAACGTCGTATAGGAATTGAAAAAGCTGATTTTTAGATTTTTGTTATTCGGGAAATACTTGAGGCCATATGTGCAAAAGTGGTGTACCTAACCCATATTTTGGAAAAATTGATAATTTTGTCTCTTAGCGCCAAATTTAAGCTAGAGGTGTCAATTGTTCATTTTTAAAGATTCAATCGTTCATGTGTCGTTCAGTTCAATGATTCGTTCTTTTCAATTGTTCACTTTTTCCGTCATTTTGGTTTGTGTTTCATTTTTGATGTGTATATAAAATGGGGAAATTTCATTCCTTTCCAATCGTTCATTTATTCAATCAGGTTTCTGTTTCATTTACGCTACGAATAAAATGAGAAAATTTCGTTCTTTTCAAACGTTCTTAAAAAGTGGTTGCAATCAATCAATCTTTTTTGTGAACGAGTCAAAAAGTTTAAATCAATCGCGATTGACACAGCTCTAATTTAAGCATCAAAATTCATCCAAGCAAAAATTCTAAATTCTATATCGATTAAAAATGAAAAATATGCTTACACCACTTTTCCACTCACGGCCATTTGTATTTGAGATATTCTTACATTCTAGATCGCAGAATCTTACACTGAAAAATGTTGCTATAGTGAAAACGACTGCAAAAACGAAGATGACGAGCGTAGATATTAGGTATTCTTGATTTTTTTAAATAAAGTATTTTTATGTAGCTAGATGTTTATTTACATATTTATTGTTATTTTATATGTAACGAACTTATGTGTTTCGAAAGAAAAAATAAATTTGGAAAAGAATCCAGGGGTTTTTTGTGTCAAAATGTAAAAATCTGGGGGGTTTCTAAATTTTTCTGGGGGCCTTTTTTTTATCTGGCAACACTGTGTGATGCCGAAGGTCTTGGTACGATTCAGAGAAGCTGCCACGAAAAAACAGGAATGTTTTTCACGAGGTGCTACGTCTTGGGAGGAACTGACAATGACAAATCCTCCAAGGGTATACCCAGGGATCCCATATATTGAGGATTACAAAAAGCTTACAAAAAGGTGAAAAAATTCTTAAAGAGGGAAACAATTGAATCATTTAAAATAAATTAAATGTTCAAACGTATTCTCCGTATAAAATATTTTCAAACTTCATTAATAAAAGAAAGTTCAATCTGAACGTTCCCTTCTAAATATTAATCTGGCAAGTGAATAACCCATTTAATATCCCATTTACAAGTTTTGAGTTCCTGAAGGTCTTCTTTCATTTCGACACAAAAAAATAAAGAAAGAAAAATTTGAAGTAATGGGAATTATTACCCGAATTTAGAAACTTTGCTATGTCAGGAAGAAAAAGCAACTGCAACATCAACTTCAGCTTTTCGAGCATTTTGCAAATGAAGATGTTACGTTTTTGTTTTTACTTATTTTTTATAATAAAGGAAATGAATATTAGTAGGTAACTATTAGTCTAGGATCCCGCCATAGGACGACCTAGCCTCATAAAGGTACCAGTTGAGCGGTATACAGTTTTGTAGGCAGTGTCTTAAGAAACAATTTGCGCATGGGTTGCCTGTCGAAAAGTGGTCAAGGCAAAGGGCTGCTAAGCAATTATTCTCAATTTTTGAAGTTGCCCCAGCTTAGATGGTAAGCCTTAAAGATAAACAAAAAATACCACACAAAAAATATTTTATTTTAAAGTTATAAACTGCGTGATTTTTTTGAAATTCATAATAATTTCAGTAGGGTAAATGAGAGTAAACAAAGAAAACAGTCTAGAATCCATTTTCCAAACTAAAAACGATTGAAAGTTTTTTTCTTTTGTGATCGGAAGATTTTTTAAATACAAAAAAATCTTATATGCAAAAAAAAATTAAAAATTTGCAAATCGAGATATGAACATTTGAAGGTCGAGAATTGCAATGTAGAGGATTCAGAAATAATTCACCATAAATCAGAATAATGGTCTATGAAAAATATTTATATATTTTTAGAAAGAAAATTTAAAAACATATTACCAATATTTTTCAAATTTTGTGTTTTTGAAATTTGCACATTTATTTTTTTTAGGAACATTTTGTATGATTTTGTATTTTTTAAATACGAGTACAAGAGCCGACAGCATATTTTGCGAGTGGATTTATAACCAAAATCTGGGTATGAGGGTTTAGGTTTAGAGGTACTTGTATCGTGATAATGGACTACCAATACCAAAGTGTGGTAGGTTTTTTCCAGCCTTTGGGAACTAGGTTTTTCAATATTTTGACGTTGACATTTTAACACCTGTCAAAAATCGTGTTCCCGTGAATCTATGTCCTATCACAAAATGAGTACTTAATATTGACGTAGTTTAACGATTTTAACAAAAAAGTCTCTAAAATTTTTTTTTAAAGCTTAGTTTACAGTTCTCTTGAGTAAAAAATTTTTTCTAGGTGAGAAAAAAAGTATTTTCGACAAAGAAGAAATGTCCGTGGTGTAAAATGTATTTTATTCGTCGTCAGCTTACAGTTTCCAAAAAAAATCTCAATGAGACTGGTCTATGGAAAAGCAAACGCAATTTTTTTTTTTTTTGGAAAAAGTATGTCAGTTACATTGTTTTGTACAAAAAAAATTCGTGGTGAATATAAAATTTGTTTTCTTTGGGTAGCTCACAGTTCGATAAAAAAAATTTAAACTTAAAAAAATTTTTTCGCAAAAAGCGCTCCCGTAAGAAATACATGTAGTTTTTTTCATCAAGGAACTATATACTTAGCTTAACGCAAAATATTTTCACATCAAATAAAAATTTTATTTTTAATAAAAAAAACGCATTTTTGTTTTGCATTGAAATTTTTACAACTCTGGTCGTGACAGTAAACACAGGCACCAATGTTTCGAAGAAAGCTTTTTAGAGAGAAATTTTAGAGTCATGACAGCATACTCAGGCACCGCTGTTTTCAAAAAAAAAAACTCGCCCATAAGTCTTGTACTTTTTACTTGCGGTATAAGTAGTATAGGTACGGTGACCATATTTCTGGGAGCAAAACCTGGGACAAAAAGTGAACAATTTAAAAACGTGAACAAATTTTTGGACTTTTCAATAATTTGTATGTTATATCTAAATTACAAATTAAAGAAAAACATAATAGCAGAACAAACGAAAAAGAAAGGAACCATAACTAGTTTTTTAGTGCAGAGTTACCTCTGAGTTAAATCAGAGTTTGCTAGACCTGAAAATAAGTTAACCCTGAGTTATTTCAGAAGCAGCGGGAGAGTTTGGCCCCTGAGCCGACTTATAAATCTAGGCGAGTTAACTTGGAGCTATCTCCAAACCCCAAAATGTTATTCATACAATTTATGTAACGTTAAGAAGAGTCATATCAAGCTAAACGTGTTTAGAGGTGGGATTGTGATAGTGACATAGGGACATAATAGATTTATCTTTCTCGTACTCTTTTTGACACATGAGCATTGGTACAAAAATGAGTCGGAAAATATTTTATGAATAATGATTTACGCAACGTTGAATTGAGAAAATGTGCAAATACGGGAAAAATAATCGACAAATATCTGAATACGGGACACTTGTACGTCCCGGGTTTCTTAAAAAATAAACCGGGACAGGCTATAGAAATACGAGACAGTCCCGGGAAACCAGGGAGGGATGATCACCGTAATATAGGGCAAGTTTTGGATTCGTGGAAACAAAATTTTTCGAGATAACAGTCAAACATAACATTATAATAACAGAGACAGGTGACAGGTGGCCAGTGTTCCCAGATTGGTGGTTTTTCCAACCAAAATGGTTGGAAAAAATGCCTTTGGTGGGAAAAATGGTGGGAAAATATTCATAGTGGGATTTATGGTGGGAAAATATTTCAATGGTCTCTTTTTTGGTGGGAAAAATCACAATTCACTATACTTGCCTATCTTCGAATTTTTTGACCTATAATGATTTGGCACAGAAACTTTAACAAATAATTTTGTTTGTGAATACCACACAAATGAGGTACCAAAAATCACTGATCTTGAAAATATAAAAAAATATCTCAAAATTCATAAAAATCAATGGCTGACCAATTACTGAAACTTACTAGCTGACCTTTTACGACCTTTAAGTGAGATGCCAACATTTTTTTTTTCCATAAGAAAAACTTTGGCTGACCAATTATTGAAAATAATTGATATTATCATGATCTAGTGGTCTTTCGGATCGGTATACATTTTTTGTGAATATTCCACAAATGAGGTGGCAAAAATCGTACGTGACCTTAAGAAACTTTAAGTCTTGATTACAAGTTTTCTAGGGCTGACTCATTTCTAGGACAAGTTAACTTTCTTCACCAATTACTGACCAATTAGATGAAATACTTTTTTTGCGAATATGAAGTGCCAAGAGTGCAGAGCCAACATTCTTCTTTTTTATATCTTGGAAATATTTGTAGCAGAAAAGGTTATGGTGGTTTTTTTTTCCTTCGAGTACAAAAATGGTGGGATTTTTTTTGGAATTTGGTGGGATTCTAGAAATCTCGTCTGGCATCACTGCAGGTGGCACAATTTTGTCTGTCTGTCTGTCTGTTTGTAACTGGATCTACAACCTAAGCCAATCATGGGATTTTCTTCAAATTTTGAACTTAAGGTTTTTTTTTGTAACTTTCCAAAGGGGAAATCGAAATTTTTTTTGCTCTAAAATAACGGTACTTGCCATACAATCGTTCAGGAAAAGCTTATTTATCTCAAAAACGGCTCCAATGATTTTGATAAAAAAATCAGTTTATATTAAAGATATGGTGTACTTTCTGGTAAAAAAAAAATTGCCAAAAACATTTTTTAACGGTAACTGCCATCTAACGGTTTTTTTATTTTCGGTTCTCATTAACCGCTCATTCGATTACATTGAAATTTTTTGCACAAAAGCTTTTTTAGAATATAAATAATACTATATACCAAAATTTTGGAAAAAATAAATTTTGGATTTTTAAAAAAAGCTTCAAAATTTTGTTTTGAAAATTCAATATTTCAAAAACGGGTTGGTGAATTATTTTGAAATTTCAGTTTTAAATTTATATTAATATATACTCAAATTGGCATACCAATGAAAAATGTTACAAAAATTTTATATATACAAATTATTTTTTAGAAAACGGCTCCAACGATTTTAAATTTTTGTTGTTTATATTTTTATATTATTTCAAGTAATGAAATGGCATACTTTATTTGAACTTTAAGTTATTAATCAGGCTGTTTTTACAATTAAAAAATGATTTAAATGCTTTCTGATACTTTTTCTATAATTACTTCAATATTTTTTAAAGTTCTTAAATTCCACACAACTTGAACATAAGAGCAACAACGTGCGATCCAGTCGTGCATATTATTTCTATTATAATCGTTATATCATATAATATGCTCAAAATCTTGAGTTTTAATATTTTACGAATGTGAAATTTGCAGGAAGTAGGTTTCAAAAAACAGACTTTCAGGCAAAAGCTGCGAGATATGATAAGAAATGGTAAAAGTTTGAATAGGTATTACCACTTCATGTTTCCACTTTAATCTTTATATTCTCATGGTTTTGGCTTTATTTATAAAACAAAAAACTAAAAAAATGTCATTCATTTTAAAACTCCAACAAGCATAGAGCTCTTAACAATTTGAAAAGTTTTTAATAGAGTTATGTTACGTTTTTGTTGATCCTTATGTGAATTCATGCTCTGTACTTCAATCAATCAATGAAGGACTGAATCGAAATACACACATTTTTAAATATTTAATTAGCAAAAGATGCAATTATCTGATTAATGTCGAGGTTCTTTTATTGAATTAACATATAATGTAGGTATGTATACTACTCAACTGGTACAGCATATTCGGCTTGAATTCACTTTAAAATTTCGACATTTGCCTCATTTATTTCTTTTGTATTGGTACATAAAAACCATGATTTAACTTAATCATTCATTTAACAAATTATAGACTTTGACTTTAGTTCAAAAAATCTTCTCATATTGAGCTTAAGTACCTATATACAAGTATACAAATGATATATATATTAATGTAGAGAGGTATATTTGTAAATACGTGCGTGCATTCAACTCTAATTGAAATAGCTATTTAAATTCGAAATCAATGCAGATTAAAATTATTCGAAACAAAAAGAACAAAAAAAATAATATGTATCGAAGAAAATCCATATCCATTAACATCAATCAAAATATGCAACATTTTGCGGCATGTTGAATGCATGCTATACAACCCTCTACCGGATTTTAATGCACTGGTATTCCATTGTAGGAACTTTGAAACATATTTAATTTCAGGATCCAATATCAAAGTAAACCTACCATTAATCCATTTAACGAAACAATTTAATTAAATTCGGTAAAAAAAAAACAACTCATTTTTATTGAAATATCATGTTTCGATTTTTGCCAAATTTAATATTATTTTTTTCTATTAAATTTAATTTAACTCATCAGTATTTTAAGTATGTATTTTACAAAAATTATTATAATCAAAGCTTCTAACAAGAAAAAATATAGATCTTAAGATTATTGATCAAGAAGTTATGTTATTTAACTTCAAAAACTTGTTTCGTTCGTATTATGTACCAGATACAAATAATGAAAAGAAGCCACCTAGAAACCTCAGTGCCTTGTTAGTATCCAAGGTGTTCTGTCAACAAATCTGTCTATTGATATGTTTTTGAAAGTGTGTTCCAACAATAGAAAGGTTTCATTTTCATAAAAGCCAAGTATAACCAATACCAAGACCAACTAAGGCGAAAACGAACAAGCAAGGTCGCGAATGATTTAATTTACATCCGAGTAAAGATAAAGACACAATTTATTATATTTTAAAGCAATGTTATTCCTTTAACATTTTTCGATTTATTTTTGGTTTGTATTTTTATCTAAACATCCTCAAAAAATTCATAACAAACAAACAAAAATTGTCGTTATTGTCTGTCATTGTTAAAGAATTCCATACAACAACAACAATAACAACAAATAAAAAAAAAAATCCATGAAAAGACAAAGTTTTCCAAGGATACAATAGTCCTCCATTATCATTTCGTTATATTCATCCTTTGAACAAAAAAAAAAAAACAAGAAAAGAAAAAGAAAACCGACGACTTCGAACACCAATGTGAGTCAAGTTGAGTTGATATTGAGAGAGAGAGAGTATTTGATTGTTTGATGGTTGGCGGCAAAAGTTAAATACTTTTTGCCACCAGTTCTATAGAAAAACTGAATTCAAAAGAATAAGAAAATGGTTTTTCGCATGATTTTCAAGTGCGCTGTTAACTTGAAGAAGCCACAAAGCTATACATTCAATTCCAATTGTTGTAAATAAACACACAAAAAAAAAAAAACATGACTTATTCAATATCATTGGCAACACAATTAAAGTCAAACAAATTTTAAGTTGATTTTTCGGGAGAAGAAGAGGAGAGAAGACGGCTGGTGATGGTATACATTTTCGAAAGATCCTATTTATTTTTTCCATAAGGTTTTAATTTATTCGTCCTCTATAATTAAATTAAAGAATTCTTGGAAAATTAGGTTTTTTTTCTGACGCAATTTTCCTTCATTAGGGTAGCAGGTTGACATTTCTGTAGTCCCTATAGTAAAAGTAACATTGTTGGAGTCTTATTTGAATTACTTTGACTTTTACTATCAAAGAGATTAAATTTCAAAAGATATGAGATGTAGTTTCGGCATTCGGGAGCGGCAAGCGGATACACACAAAAATGATTGCAATGATTCAACTTCGTTCTTTGTAAGTGATGCAAAAGGTTACCTACAGCAAAAACTGTCTGGGTAGGTAATCAAATACATATCTAGGTATTAAAAAACACTCAGATACATATATTGAAAATTATTTTGTTTAATAATATAAGTAGTATTTAAAATTGTATTTTTAAATAATCTGGATATTACTACCTTCATTCGAAGGTCAAAATAATCTTTCTGATTATCAAGAGGGTTAAAAAAAAAATCGAACAAATTCACTTTTGACTGTTAAGGTCAGTTTGAAGTAAGCAGTACATATCCTTTTCTCAGCAACTGCAGCCAGCTAGAAAATTGCAATTAGAGTCCAAATTTGCAGTTTTTCATTTACTTCACGAAAAAATGCAGTTCAAATTTTGAAGTCCAAATTTGACAGAGAGTTAGCAGTACAGTATGAAATTTTTTGTATGTAAGGATTTAAAAATTAATAATGCCCCAAGCTATTATCTTGCTTATACAACTACTCTGAAAATTATATCCAAATCGTTGAGCCATTTCCAATTTTAAAATGGAGTTATCATGTTTCTACCAAGCACCACAGATATAAATATATGGGTCAATATTTCAAAACATTAATATATTCACTCCAAATTGGACCCTCGCTCAAAACAACCTATTTTTGCTGGAATAACAATTATATCCTTAAAAACTCTTTATAAACCACTTTAAAACAAGCGGTCATAGTATTTGATTAAATCTAACGGTTTCTTAAGTGAGGGAAATGACACTTATACCAGGGGAATGACAAAAATTTATACTTACTCCTGTGATTAGATGGATATTTAATTTTGAGGATAGTTTCAGGAGGATAAAGAAAAAAGAGAACAAATACCAACATTAAAAATAGCATGCACAACTATGTCGCATGAACTTGCTCTTGTGGTTCAAGGATTTGGCGTGACTAAACATTTTATGGCAATCATTTTATTATTTTATGATATTTTGAACGAGAAAATGTGAAAAAATTCAAAACTACTGAACATACTGTAAATATGTTGAATGCAATATTATTGATCCTTATAGAAGTACCAAAACCCAATCAATCATTATAATGAAAACTTGAAAGTCAGGGGAAATGACACAATAAATGATGTTAGGGGAATGACTCCGAAGGGTGTTTTATGAGAACTAAATCGAAGTTATTAGAAATTAAGATGTTTTATATTATTTATCATGTAGGTCCTTGTAAAAGACACCGAAGAGTAAACTTTTTTGATTTTTATACCACACGGTTTAGTAAAAACACCGCGTTAGAGAAATGACAGATTCACGGGACAAAAAACAAAATCGTGTCCTTAGCTTGAAATATAAAAGACAACCAATTTTTTTTCAAACTCATACTTCAATTTTCGTAAAGAGCAATCCTGTCCGTTAAATAATAAACAAATCAGTTTTCTATTTTTAACCTATATATTTTTCTTTTAATTTCCATTGGTGGGGTAAAAATGAACATTTTTTTGGGGGACACTTGCTTAATAGCTCCTATTTAACAAAATAAAGAGACTAAAAATAAACGAACTATTCTTTAGTAAGGGTGCATATATTATTAAAAAGACTGCATCATTAGATTCGTTGTGTCAGTTTTAGTTTAATTGCTAAAATTCATTGCAGTGTGGTAAGTAGGCCCGGGGACACGTCAGGGGAATGACATTTTAGGTTTTTAAATGGAGATAGCGGGTATGATATTTTGTTTAACTATTTTTCTTTTACAGCGAATGTTAGAAACCGTTTGTTTTAAGCCATCCAACTAATAAACTTAGAATATAATCTTGTATTTCTGTTAAAAAATGAAGGAGACTGAAATATTAATATTTTGAAATATTGACCCATATACGAAATTAGCTCGTTTAAAGTAACAATATAAAATAATTAAAAGTTTACAAATATCATTAACTTTGTATCCCTACCCATATACTTTTCTTTCAAAAAACCATATCTCAATCGGACATATTCCTTAAGAAAATGGAATCCAACTAGACGAAATCCTCATGGGGAATGGGAGCCCGTGGACAAAATCCCAAATAAATATTGTTTTTGATCAAAATCAACAAATCTCAAAAAATTTCCAACAATCCCCAAAATAGTTTTTGTGATTAGCATACACCCTGTCTCTTTGTTGAATTTGCTGTTGAGCTTAAGTGTTAATTTTTTGGTGAATTAGTAACTTTTTTGTTTCGTATGATACTATGCAGGTAGATATATTTTTTACGCTTATTTGTTACAATACCGTCATTACTCAAAATTTGTTGAATCGAGATAAATGCGGTTCAAAATTTCGTTTTCGTGAAAAATATATTAGAAAAACAACTGCAGTGTAGATATAATCCGCGATATCGTCTTTCCTTTTGCGCCATCAGCTTGGGGTTTTTTAATTTTCCCGTTATAATTGAAAAAAATCCATTTTTTTGCATTTACATTACAAGAGGCAATTTTTTTTTCAATAAACTAAGTAAATGATGAACTGCTCAGAGAAGGCTATTGGTTGATGCCAGGCCGCCCAGTCTGAAGTGCCACTAAAAGTAGCTTAATGTAGTTTAATTAACAAAGAAGCAGTGGCGTAGCGAGGGTTCGAGCCGTGGGGGGGTGACTTTCATTAAAATGCCGACTTATTTTAGGAATTTGGCAATTTATTTTAAAAATTTGCCGACTGTATAGATTTAGCATTTTTCGGGTGAAACTCAAAATAAGGGAAAAGAAAAAAAGGTTTTTCCGAGTGGAATGACATTCGGGCAAAACTCCTGATAGGGCTGATTGATTTTAGCTCAAATCTTCACTTCGCCACATACACTTTTGAGATTTCAAAATTCGAGAATTTTCAATGAAACCGCCTTCAGCTGATGTAAGAGATTTAAGAAACTTAGGAGCAATGATGTAACTTAATAAGTTGTATTGAAAATTTAATATTAAAATTTAACATTGTACTATCTAGATTTTAATTCAGCGGTGTTTTAATAAGGACCATTCTTCAACGACCTCATTAAGAATAATTTCGTCCACTTATCATTCGAAGAATAAAGCCGCATCAAATTATTCAAACGATCATCACCCATTGTCATGCGCAAATAGTTTAAGACTTATTTTAATTTACTAAATGATCGTTCACAAGAAGCTGAAGTCACAGGAGCACTTAAAATGAAGCAAATGAGTTTGTGCGCTAAGGGAATTACCATTTTCAACTTGAACACAACTTTGGTAATGTCGTCGAAATTATACAATTTGTGGATGAATCAAGAAGAATTTAAAACTCAGAAAGCAAACACTCTGGATCTTCTTTAAAAAATAGGGGCTCCAATTTCATTATGGATTCCACTGATTCTATTGTGACATTGCCTCTGTCGGCTGGAATTTCAAGAATCTTTTTGAAAAGATTCGAAAGATGAAAAATTATCTTTTAAATTATCGTTTATACACGTCGTAAAAACTTGCAAAATCGTTTCTAAATTCTTTTTCGATAAAATGTTTGGAAATCGAAGTCGAAAGCTGTTTCTGGATTTTCATCGATTCTTCTTGGTACACGGCGTGTTCTATGATGTTTCAGAAAATCATTCTCTGGATTTATTTTTAATTTCTCAGCGAATGAAGATGCACTTTTTATTAATGCATCGATTTGGTCGTCATCGTCATTCATTTGTTGAAATGATATTGATGTGCTTCGAATCAACAATACAGCATCAATGACATTCAACTCTTCAGCTTCTAAAATTTCTGTCAATTTTTTTACTTTAAACATGACGTTTTTACAAAAATATAACAAGCTTATAAAATCAAAATCCAAGATTTGTGTCAGCAGACCAGAAGCGGAGGTATGAGTATTATTATCAAAAGAACTTACATCGGTTTTTATTTTTCGAAACCATGTACAATGCCTTCGAAAGCAGCCTTTACTGTCTCAGTTCTAGCTGTCCATCGAGTTTTTGACAAATTTTTCAGTTGCAATGAATTTTCAATGCTTTTGAATTCCTCACGCATACATTGAAAACGTTTTGTGCTGCCCTAGATGAAAACATATAATGCTTCCAAACATTGAAAAACTCTTTAATCAACACACTCGAATTACATGCTGTTTCAACGAATATATTGATACGATGTGCTTGGCATCGGCATGGAATGTAAAGGAGTATCTCACCGCATTTTTTCCGATAGTTTTTGCTGCGTACCGTTGTTCTTTCCGGACATGTTTTGGCGAAGTCATAAGATTGAAAAGCAATGTTTTTAATGGAAATTCCCTACTGACTGAAGGGTCACTTTATCTGTTTCACTGTCACCATCTTCATTGTCCTGAATCGATGTTTCCAGTCCTTCTAGAATTTCCAAGTCAAATGCACTCTCTTCTCTCGGGTTCGCTTTAAAATGAAACAGCATTAAGGCCAGCTTTCCCATTACACTGGCCACAAGCTAAAGTGCATTGCAACCCCGAATTTCTGCAACCGCCAAGCGTGGACCACATCCATTCTTGCAATTACAAAATAAACTATTTAGTAATTCATCTGGAGCTGGTATTAATATTGTTGTCATTGGTTCCAGGTATTCATTAGTCGGCATATTTGCGAAATTCGCAATCGGCAAAATTGCCTCTTTTTTTTATTATTTTTTTTTTCAAATTAAGCTTCGTTGATTTGCCGACTCTTGAATTAGTTGGTATATTAGCGAAATTCGCAATCAGCAAAAGTGCTGATTGCGAATTTTATTAATTAGAGTTTATTAAATTTTTTTTTTTCAAATTAAGATTCGTTGGATTCTTAAAGCTTTAAACAACTTTTAGAAATTCTTATTTTGCAATTAGATATTTTTAACCTAGCCGAAATTCCGATAAGGCTGAACATTTGTAGGTATAGGGGTTCCTTGTCCTAAATTAGCAAGCATTAAAAGTTATTCAAGGTAAAGCCGTCAAAAATGTCGGTTTTTTCTTAACTTTCAAATGGAGAATGCTATCGAAAAAAAGTTTGATTCAATTTTGTTGATCATTCAATTTTTACAAAAAAGATGGGAAGCACTTTTTTTTGTATTACCATCGAGTCGTCGGCATAGAAAATATTTTCGCAATTTACCAATTTTTAGCCTTAACGGAATTTTTTTCCAAGTTTTCCCATATTTTTGTGTATTTTGAATGCAATAGTGATAACATTACCGCTTTGATCTAACGAATTTGACCACTTTAGATAAATTCAGTAAGCATATTCATAAGAGAAAGGATAATTCAAGCATAAAGTCTTTTAAATTGAGGAGGGTAGGTACCTACGTAACGTCACGTACTCTTATGTTGTGTACGTTATCTAAAGTTTTCAATTTTTTGAACGTTGCTCCTAACTCGGGTAAAACTTATTATCTTATCCTATTCAAAACTCGACTTTTTGTAATAAGCCACTTACAACATCCCCATTATAAATGTTTAACAAGTTAAATGCACCCATCACGGTGACACAAGTAATAGGTTCTTGTTCTAATTTATCAAAGCTTTTTAATTATTCAAGTAAAAATGTACAATATTGATTAATTTACAAAGGGTTATCCACCAATATAGGTGGCATTTAGGTACATTTTCCACGAAAAAGAGCCATTTTTTCATCACAATCTAAGTGAAACAGCTGAAAAAATGTCATTCAACTCCAAAGCATCAATCATATGCAAGAAACCTAGTTAAAATGGTTTGAATTCACTGAAAAGGTGGCACCATCGCCAAAATAAAGTAACATCTTTAGACTGTCCTCTTTAGAAACTCTGTGATTCGACAGACTTTTGTTTGGTGTTACCATGAGTCAAAACTCGGTAGTTTATGTCATGTTGAAAACTTCTCAGAAGAATAAAAAATTAATAAAACCAATTGATACCTTAATCGTTTTTACGAAACCAACTCCTACGAGTATTTTCCAATTCCGAAATTAAAGAGAATTATGAATAAAAATTATTGTAACAATATCCAGTCAGGCTATATAGGTAGCATGTACATTGTAAATGTATTTGTTTTTCTTTTTACCTCGTGGTATTGCATCGTATGCCTCACCTCTATTTTCTTTTTAACATGCAGATAAAATAGTTGAAAGAACATTGTTATAAACATTTTACTCATGCAATTACATGCAGAAAAGCCAAGCTGAACACAACCAAAGCTCTCTTATACCTATAGAGAGGTATTTCCTATAATAGTAGATATCCACATACTTGCATAGTCAGAAAATATTCTCATGGGCCATAATCCAGAGGAGAGTATAGGTAGATCCCTATCCATCCACCCATCTTATAAGTACCGGCACTCAACTTCACAGATTCACCTGGTTCACTTGTTTTAGTGTTATTAAATTGGACGGGTGGCAAAGGTATAACAATAACATTGGCAAAATGCATCCTTAAGGATGCTTAGAGATGCTTTACATAAATCGGCCGCAATTTTCGAAATTGAGCGAACAAGGTTAATTGTTTTGAGCTTCAAGGTAAAACAAAAAAAATCGACTCTTTAGGTAGACGACGACCGACGATGCGACGGCGACGAAATTGCTAGAAGATATAGAAATGGGATTTTCGAAAAAATAATAAAAACAAAAAAATCAACAGGAGGAACGATGGAAACATAACGGCTAAGGCGATTAACTTGTTCGGGTTCATTATTTTAGGTAGTGAGAGGAAAGTGTATGGAAAACTTTTAAGCAAATGATCCAAGAAATTACCAAGGATACAAGCGAAGAGACCAGAATATAGGTCCATTAAAGGGAGAAATTTATTTTCGATCTAAGCTTGTGCCAGATCCTTGAAAAACATTATTTGATGCAAGTAAGTGTGATGAGATGGAACAAGTTTTACGTGATACGTTTTTTTTTCCTAACATGTATGTTGCACACTTATACAGTCTAGTGCGATTGGTATGGCTTATTTTTTTCATTAATTTGCTGAGCTGAACAACAATTGCTATAATCGTTGAAGGATATTGAAAGGTTATTGCATCATAATTCTAATAACCCCCACTTTTGCACCTGTTCCCTCCTAAAATCCATTATCTACACCTACAACTCCCATACATAGATCTAAGATGCTTACCCAGTTCAAATGAGTACAATCCTGCTTATTTACCCCCACACTTCTACGCGCCTGGAAATAAGAGATTACCTACCCGTCCGAAAGCATGTTCTCCTAATACGTACATACCGTAACCTGCAAGCCTGCAACCAACGACTAATACCCAAAAAGCTTATCAGCAACGACACAGAAATTCCCCCCACTAATTGGAGGACAACAACAGCAACAACTAAGTTTGGTGAATTTAAACTAGAAAATGTGTACAAAAATAAAAACTCAATTGAAAACAGCAACTACCGTCATCCACATCCCACCTTTATTCCTGGTCTATATCGAGGAAATAATATTCCTTAAATCTGAAATGAGTGATGACGTGGTAAAAAAAAGATTGTTTCTTAGAAATGAAACTGCAAGATCAGTATCGAAACCACCCACCGTCAACGATAGCACAAGTCATCCAGTCCAATAAGAAAAGACTTCCTTCACCAGTTGTATAAGGTCTTTGTAAAGATGAAGTGCCTAGTTTACCGGAATTGTCCGAGATTTATAACAGTTATACTGAGTTTGTTCCCAGTTCACTGTAATTCTTACCGGACTGCTCCGAGAGTTTTGTTGGATTTGTCCGAGACTTTTTTTCAGTTGTACTGTAATTTTTACTGGATCAGTCATTTGTACTGTGATTTTACTGGATTCGTCCGAGATTTTATCAGTTGTACTTGTATTTTTTCCAGATTCGTCCCTGATTTTTAATATTTTTACTGTGATTTTTACCGGATTCATCCGAGATTTTAACCAGTTGATGTACTGAATTCTTATCAGGCTTACTGTGATTTTACCGGATTCGTCCAGGACTTGTACCAGTTTTACTGAGATTTTTACCGCATTCATCCAGTTTTACTGTGTTATTTACCAAAATTCGTCCGAGATTTTTACCAGTTTTAATACAATTTTATCGGATTCTAATTACCAATCAGCAATGACACAGTTTTACTGTGATTTTTACCGGATTCATCCAGGACTTGTACCAATTTACTGAGATTTTTTTCGCATTCATCCAGTTTTACTGTGCTATTTACCCAATTCGTCCGAGGTTTTCACCAGTTTTAATACGATTTTTACCGGATTCTTGCGATTTTAACCAGTTGCAGGTACTGTAATTTTTACCGGATTTGTCCAAGATTTTTACCAGTTACGCTGAGATTTTTTTTCATTTTCACTGTGATTCTTACCGAACTGGACAGAATTTTACCAGTTTTGCTGAGAATTTTATCCGGATCTGTCCGAGATTATTACCAGTTGTACTGTAATTTTTACCGTATCAGTCCTAGATTTAAACTAGTTGTACTGAGATTTTATGGATCTGTCCCATATTTTTTTACCGGATTCATCCAAGATTTTAACCAGTTTGATGAACTGAATTCTTATCAGTTTTACTGTGATTTTTACCGGATGCGTCTAGGACTTTAGCAGTTTTACTGTGATTTAAACCGGATTCACCCGAGATTTTTACCAGTTCGATAAACTGAATTCTTATCAGTTTTACTGTGATTTTTACCGGATTTATCCAAGTTTGTACCAATTTTACTGAGAATTTTACCGCATTCATCTAGTTTTACTGTGAATTTTACCGGATTCATCTGAGATTTTATCGGCTTGAGAAGAAATGAATATAGGGATAGGCTGTAGATCGAGACGATTCATGATCTCTACCACTGAGTTTCTTGCATTTTTGTTTGCAAAATATGCCCCTACATACATTTCTCCTACAAAATTCTTGCCTCAAACGAAAAATAAAAATCCTGGGGAGTCTCCCAAACTTCCAAATCTGATTTTAAAATCTTTTTAATCTTTTTCTTACTAAGATAATTCATGTGAAGGTAAGGTGGCTAAAAATTCTTAAACTGCTAAAGGAAAATGCAAAAATAACATCATGGCTAAGCAAACACAAACAGCTTCAAGCTTTTTCCGACACTTTTTGTCATCAAATCCACTTATCGTCTTTAATGTCATTATCAACAAAATTTTTCCTCTTCTAAATGCTTCTTCCATCATGAATCAATTGACCTGTAATTTCTGTAATGAATTTTTTATTAATTTATAAGTTGAAGTTTGAAATCGAATAATCCATCAACATCTGCCAATAGCTATGGTCAGTATGGTATCGCAATCAAATTGGGGGCGGTACTTACTCGAGCGCCCCATATTCCCTTCATAAATACTACCAGCTAAGGATTCTCTCATAATTTGTTCCTTAATGCACAATAAGATGTTTCTTGTCGTTGTAATTTAAGAATTATTACAAAACAAAAATGAACAACCCTCTTTAAATATTATATAGAAAAAGGGAGTGTTTGACTATTTATTTTTGTCAAAGCACATGGATTATGCGGATTCTCATTTGAACGGTGGGCGTTTCGTTTGGAAATTAAAGGGGCGTCACCAGCGGAACCCCTCTAGACGACGATCACAATTTCATTTACCAATTTTCATGAGCTCTGCGAAATACCGGAGATGATGTCGGCAATGCTAGACGACTTTATAGGTGGATAAAGGACGAGTGACGGCAGCAGGCATTAGCAGCAGCAGTTGCTGTTCATCAAAATATATTTTCGTCCTTTTTGCATCTCTGGCCTCAAATTGACAGATTTTTTTGCCGGCTTTTGCACACAGAGACGGAAATATGACTGCCATGATGTTTATAATGGAAAAAGGGGTGCGTCGTGTCGTCCGGCCGTATCTTGTGTAATTTTCAAGGGTGGAACACTATACTATTTTGAAAGTCTCTGGTTTTCGCCAGAGTCTCTGATGGCCAACAAATTCATTATGACAACATTTTGTGACCCCTTTGGCTGCCGGCTGGTTACTCATGGGAGATGTCTGGCTTCCCATTCTAGCTATGACTAGAAAAAACCAGCCCATCCACCTTCTTCCCTTAAGGGCATGCATATACCTACCTATAACTGGGATAGAAGACCAGTCAACAGTATTTTGCCTGTTTCGAGAGAGAACTACTATAACATCACGCACTGAAATACTAGCTGAGCATGCATTTGGGACTTGCTTTCCTCATAGCAAAACAAACAACAACAAACTAACAACAGAGTGTGTCAGGACGCAACAAAAAAATGAACTTCCAGCTAAAAATTCAATTCGCTAATCAATTTATGTCCAAACGAGAACGAGGACGAATCATCTATACATACTTTCTACCATACCGACTAGGTATACAATAACACTATGACTCTGAGTCTATAGGACGCTTGTCCTTGCACGGTAAATGCTGACAATGTAATTAGGAAACTTCCCTCGGATCAGAGAGTGAAGGTAGGTATACGAGTATATAGTCAGTTTTCGGAAGGAAAACTTTTGTGTTTCATTGTCCTTATATTTCTGGCGGCATCGGCAAAGCAATGGCGGCAACTAAAACTTACAAGCTTGTCGCAAATAGCATGAGTCAAGCGGCTGGCGGGGTGTGAAATTGCTTTGCAATTCACAGAAGAGGAAAATTCACGCTAATGGATTAAGTTTTTTGGCGTTGAACTTTAATTTAACGGCTTTTCGCCAATGAAAACTTAGTCATTGTATCAAAAACTAAATGTTGTTATAGTTTTTGGCTATATGTACATATGAATTTGTTGCTTTATAACTGGTAGTTTTATATGTCTTTTTATCCAATTTGGTGTAGTTGCTTTTTTTATTTTTTTAAGGACTCCATAGAAATGGATCGAATGAAATGGAAACATAAAAACTAAAATTTATTTAAATCAACTCAGTTTATGGCAAATTTCTCCGTGCTGTTGTAAAAGTCTCCTTTTTAATCATGGAACTGTTATTTAAAATTCGCATAACACATGGAAAATTAAACCTTTTAGTATCAGGACAATGGATACACATATTTTCAAAAAGTTTTTTGAGAAATAAGAATAAGAGAACTCATGTGAAACTTTGGTCCAAATTTTAGTGTTCAAAAATATTGAGTTACGTCTAGACGACCGACACACGTGTGATCAGAAAATGAGTTTGCATATAGTTTTGCGTAGCTGAGACCTTAGGTAGGTATATGCCCAAACCATTAGCGTCTTTCTCCCAATTCAAGTTCAAAGGAGAACGGAAGCCGGTCTAGTGAACGATTCCATACCTACAGAAATATAGGGTTGAACTCAAAATTAATTAGATATTGAGGTTCACGTATATTTCCTGATGAAGGGCTTCAATAGAATGAAGCCTTTTGCGAGGAATCAGGATTAAATGCTTAAAGAACATTTTGTTTACAAAAAAACTGAAAAGTCGATCATTTCAAAATAAGTGCAGGGACATAAGGTGTTTTTTTACATGTAAAAACCCACGCCGTCGGTGTCGTCGAGTTACTGTCGTGTCTTGTCACATGGCCTTAAAAGCCTGTGTAGGTAAGGTATTAGGCTTATATATCGACTTGTTACGGTACAAATTACAAAATGCGTTCTATTAAAAGGTTTTTTAAAAAGAATTAAACTTTATTGATCTAAGTACGAGAATAATATAACAGGAGATAAGTTGAGGTTGACCGCTGGTTGCTACGTCTTTGATGACTCGATGATGACTCTATGATGACTGTATGATGACTGTATCTTCACTTTATGAAAAGTATCTATTGTTTGTGCGCTGTGGCGTCCTTTGTCAGCATTTTGTGATGGACTGTGGGTTTTTAAATGAAATGCCAATGTTATTCTTTCGTCTCTTATTACTGTTGCAGAAATATTCCAAATGATGGTTCGGCAATATTTGCTGCGGTGATCTTAATATGATCTTCTGGTTTTGTATTATCTTTGTGGGCTTCTTTGTGGGCTTTGTATGTAACTTACATTGTACATATATGGATTATGGATGAATGTCAATTTCGTCAAAACCTCTTTCAAAGCCAGGGTATTATGGACCACTCTTTTTTTCTATATTTTGTCTGTACGTACGAATATACCCTACCTGGTCATAGGTAGATATAGATACCTACATTCTACACAATACACATGAATAACGTTTCTCTGATGTTTACTCTAAATGACTGGTCTGAGGCAGGGACACAAAGTAGACTAAGCTTCATTCAGAAGGACGTTCATTTCGTTACATAATTTAATATTGAAAATGGCATGAAATGCAAAAAAAAATGAGATAGTCAAAGCGATGTAGGTCTAGAGAGCCAAAAGAGCCTTCAACGTAAAGACATGTTGATGAATTCTTATAGACTTTTGTTTTTTTCAGTCTTGTCATGGTTTGGGATCGGTTGGTTTTTGCAGTTAATATAACGATATTGAATACAGAGTGTGTTGGTAATAGGAAAAAATTATGTTCCAATAAACCTCGTTGAAATATTTAGGTTCATAAAGTTTTCATTTATATTGCACTTTTGCAAGATTATTAAAATGTATTAGTATGAATTAATAAATAAAGTAAACTAAATTAAACTAAACTAACTTTACGGTAAATTTTATCGAAAAAGACTTCATCCAAAGTTTGTTAACTATAGACCACAATATTTTCCTTTATCATAGAGTTATAATTTCAAAATTTGTAACGTTAAAATATTAAAATATATAAATAAATAAATTATTTTCATTTTTACTATATAAATAAAAATATCCTTATGTGCGAGTGTGAAGGTGTCGTATCACAGTCTATTTGTAACTCAAGGAGATATTCAAGAGAAGGGAACTATGGAATTTTGTGTCGACATCATAGCCCTGACCTCAGAAACTTTTATGATCATACAAAAAAAAATATCCCCCTATACAAGAAGAGGAGAAGAATTCTAGGAATTGAAAGGGCTTTTACAAAACCAAACCACATAAAACAGGAAAAGACTTAAGACATGACTTGAAATGAATCTTATTTGTATATCTAAAAATTCCTAAAAGAAAACTTCTGTTGCTCCACTCACATTATCTCTTTTGAACCTTATCTACCCTTAGGACCTGTAGTTACAGACCCACATGTCCCTCATGCAGCTGACAAAAAAAAGGGTGTCCACTTTCCAGATATCGATCTAGGTCTGTTATCTCCGCACTTTCCAGCTCGTCGGTGGGGTGATTTCTTGATAAAATAAAGAGGACCGCGTTAATATACTTCAGACCTATAGTCAGAGGTGTTGATGGACTGAGAATTATTAAACATTGTTGTTGTTGCAGGACCCGAAAATTTTGGTATTTAAAATGTTTCACAAAATGGCATATCTGTTGGAGAGCTTAGTTGTTACTTGTTAGAGCTCTCGGAGTAGTTTGCCCTCTCAGCAGCACTTAAGAGAGGAACCTCTTCTTAAGCACTCTTTGATGACCACTACGACTACTCATCCGTCATCCCATGTAAATTTTTTAATCTGTCAGTTGTCAGATACATACAAAAATAACAACCGTCTAAATTTGACAGAATACCGATTTTTATCCAAAAATCTTTCGAACAAAGCTTTTTCATCAAATGAATAGGGATCAATTAGGCAAGTGCTCTCGATTTTAAGGAATATCAACGAACATTTTGATAAGTGCATATGGGTCGATTGCAAATAAAGTCTAAAAAAGAGAAGTTCATGCAAAAATACGGAATTTTAAAATGTTGAGCAAATACATAAATGGCTGTAATGAATTGTGAAGTCAGTTCCAAACTTCCCAAAAACGATGAAGTAAGGAGATGCAGTTTTAAATATGAGTTGTAACGAAGTGTTATACTTTTCACTCTCCAGCCCCCACCGAGCGTGCAACAATTAATCACCAATCCGTCACCAGCCATTTAAAATATACCCACCGCCATCAACATCAACTATCAGCACCCAACATCACCATTAATATACACCATCACCCTGCATAGCCAAACCAGCAAATATTTACCTACACCCATATCAACATACACCCGCCACCACCCTCCGAATGATCAACTGCCACTGCACACAGAATAAGTGGTATCGACGTCAGACGATTTTAACATTTGTCATCCTTACAATTCACAGTGTCTTGTGGCACAAAAATTTTCATAACGAGGTAAAATTTCCGAAAAAGCTGAAGCTTATTAGCTTATTAATTCCTAATAATTTATTAATTTCAATTTTTTTCTCCCTTGGACTAGCCTTGGGCTGGAATCAGATTCCTACCGTGGTTCTCCATGCCTGCTCTTTGGAGTTTGTTCAGGGCTAGACCCGTTGTTCTCCCTTGGACTAGCCTCTTGGGCTGGAATCAGATTCCAACCGTTGTTCCCCCTGCCTGCTCCTTGGAGTAGGTTCATGGCTTAGCCCGTTGTTCTCCCTTGGACTAGCCCTGGGCTGGAATCAGATCCCTACCGTTGTTCTCCCTGCATGCTCCTTAGAGTTTGTTCAGGGCTAGACCCGTTGTTTTCCCTTGGACTAGCCTTGGGCTGGAATCAGATTCCTACCGCTGTTCTCCCTGCCTGCTCTTTGGAGTTGGTTCAAGGTTTAGCCCATTGTTCTCCCTTGGACTAGCCTTGTGCTGGAATCAGATTCCTACCATTGTTCTCCCTGCCTGCTCAATGGATCTGGTTCAGGGCTAAGCCCATTGTTCTCCTTTGGACTAGCCCTAGGCTGGAATCAGATGCCTACCGTTTTTCTCCCTGCCTGCTCTTTGGAATTGGTTCAGGGCTAAGCCCGTTGTTCTCCCTTGGACTAGCCCTGGACTAGAATCAGATTCCTAGCGTTGTTCTCCCTGCTTGCTTTTTTGAGTTGGTTCCAGGGCTAAGTCCGTTGTTCTCCCTTGGACTAGCCTTGGGCTGGAATCAGATTCTTTACCGTTGCTCTCCCTGCCTGCTCCTTGGAGTTAGTTCAGGGCTAAACCCATTGATCCCCCTTGGACTAGCCTTGGGCTGGAATCAGATGTCTACCGTTGTCCTGCCTACCTACTACTTGGAGTTGGTTCACGGCCAAACCCGTGATTCTCCCTTGAATTAGCCTTGGGCTGGAATCGGATTCCTACCATTTAATCCCCGGTTCACTTCTTCTAATTGAATTTGTGGACAGAGTCCACCCCTGTCGCTCTACAAAACCGAACCTTGATTTATATTATACCGTGTTAGTTATCATATGACAGAACCAACCACCATTTTAAGCCTTAATTAATATGAAACAGAAATGCAAAGGTAAAGTTTCGCCCAGGTACAACAATTGGGCTCATCAGTTAGATGTTGTTGTACCCTTCTAAGACGCATAATTTTTAGTCGATGGTTACCGACACGTATAAGGGTAGAAGGGCACAACAACATCTAACTGATGAGCCCAATTGTTGTACCTGGGCGAAACGCATTTGGACTAAAGGTGGCAAAAACTTTAAATTTGAATTTCAATTCAAGAGTCCACAAAAACAAAAACAAAAACAAAGACAAAAACAAAAATAATTAATTTTAAATTATTTACGTTTTTATTCTTAATCTGAAACAAAAATGTTTTATCCAAGGTACTGCCTCTTGCGAGGAACTGACAAATTCTCCAAGAGTAGATATACTTGTCATGAAAAAGTGCTGCTCATCTAGCCGTTTGGACTCGGCAAAAAACTGTAGCTCCCCTCCATTCTTGCCAACAACACGCACACAGGAATGGTTGAGAGTTGTAAGTCACTAGGCCCTGGTTCTCCACGCGCTGTAGTGCCACCCAATTTATTTATTTATTTTATTTTATTAATATGAAATGTTAGTTATTATAAGACTAAGAGAACTGAAACTGTAATTAATAAAAATAAAGAGAAAATATTAAAGTTTAACCCGAGTTCTTTCCTTCCTTACACGAGTTTTACCTGCTTTTCATCGAGAATACCCTGATGACGACACGAGCCTACCTCAGCCTCAAATAAAAAGCATTACAGGCTTTCACTTGTTTCTAATCAAATAGAAAGGTCCTTTACCAGCTCCTACAAGGTGTTTTTAAGAGTCAATCGTAGTAAGCTATTACCTGAGAACTTAAAAAGCTTTAGGTAGTTTAATGTTACGATATAATTGACCTATAAGTTATGTTAATATTCTCTTAAGTTCTTTTTTTATCAGCAAAATCCTTTCCCAAGTTATTACATATTTTTAAAACCTTGTCTGAAGCCGAATAATCTCGTGTTTTTGCTATTTATTTTCAACAAAAATTGGTAAAAAGTTAAAAATACAGATTTTTTGCTCTATGCTCTTAAATGGTTAAGTTTTTCCAAAATAACTTTATACTTACTGTAAAGATAATAGTATATTCCAGAAGAAATATGTCATCACTTTTTTCCACGCGAGCATTGAATTCTAAAATATTGTAACTTTAAATGATCAAATTTCGTAAATAGTGGACCAAAATATCGGTAATTTTTTTAAATGACAAACATAAGACTGAAAAAACTATCCAAAATGGAATTTATCGTCAGTCTCAGTGTGCTGGCGTACCTACCTCCGTTTTTTACATTTTTTTAATTAAAACTACCATCAAGACTTTTTTGAATATATTCATAGTGTTGCATTATACTGTTTTACAAGAAGCAGTTTATGTGAAATATATTAAATTTGTGTCTTATAAATCAGCTCAAAGGCACCATTTCACAGTCCTCAAATTATAAAAAGGTGTCACGTGCAGGTGAAGAGTGACCTGCCTGAACCAACTTGTTTACAGCCTGACTCCTTCAAATGCCTAGCTATGGTTGAGGAATAGACCCTGTATACACTATCTAAATTGAAGTAGTTAATGTTTAAATGATTTCAAATAAAAAACAATTTGAAAACAACAAATAAAAAAGTCATCAAAAACGGAATTTAAGATCCATTCTCCGATATATCCTCAACTACTCTTAATTCCAACTCTTTTCTCCTCCATATAACAAGCATCAATTCAACATTAAATAATTTATTTCTGTAATATGTATATTTGTATATCGAGTGAATAGTGACAGAAATTGACTTTGGCAATATTTGCTAAATGCGACGGATAATTAAAGTCCTTTTCGTCCTTCGAAACGATAAGAAAAGTAGGTACCTAACCTACAACAACAACGACGACGACGACGAACGACAATGACGATAGAAACACATTACAAAAGAAATCTTATCTCTATCTAATTTTCTCCTTATTAGCTACAAATATCACAAGCAATAGAAAACTTTCCAATCCAATAAAAGAAACAAAACAAAAATGAAGGACAAATCGAAAAAAATTGAACGAAAAAAAGGACAACAATTCTTTGCCAATGTATATCTTCTAATGAGCCTTTCTTAATTAGGACAATCTTCTTCGCTCGACCCAATTTAACTTCCTCTCAACTTTGTGTGTTGTAAGTTTTATTCTTATTTTTTTTTTTGTCTTTCTTTTTTTAATTCTATTTCTATCCTCACATTACATTAACTCAAAATGTTAATGACAGAAGTTGTTAATAAGGTCCTGGTCCTATAGTCCTGGGTATCGCTCACATTGTCTTTGTCCATAGAAATAAGGGTCCACTCTTCTGCATTTTATACTTTTGTGTGACAAAAGATAGAGAAATAATATTCGGTTTAAGAGTTGTCCTATGAAAGTTAAACTTTTGACATTATATTCTTGGACTTTTGTCCAGAATGAAATACTGATACTATGTACACTGCTATAACTTTTAACTTTGATAAGTTTTTATTATTTTTTTTTTTTTGAGACCATTTAATCTATGAACAAAAAAACTAAATTTCAAAAAAAGTTATCTCGCACACATATCCTTTTATTATAAATCGAGGAAAAGTTAATTGATAACGAGTAGTAGTTTGTCTTTGATTCTGCTGGTTTCAGATTTCTATTATAATGTTTTACATAGAAAACTTG
>CAWUEQ010000138.1:0-26028 GCA_963921185.1 Dasysyrphus tricinctus
ACCTTAAGAATATTGTTTTTTATGGATTGAATATTAAATAAATCGTATTTAATTTAAATAAAAATTCTTTATTAGTATAACTGAACATTAGAAAAGATTTGATAAGAATGATAAAATTTGAAATACAATTTTTGAGCTATATTATAAAACAAACTTAATTAAAATATAAAAACTAAGTTCTAAAAATGTAAAGTATATAAATTAAAACAACACAAGTTATAAATAACTTCAACACTTTCCCTTTTTAATTGATACTTAACATTTTCAGAACAGTCCCATTTCGCTGCACAAAAGTTTTAGTCTTGGACAAGGAAGTGGTTTCGTCATAATATCAGCTACTTGTTTTTCCGTTGATACTTGCTGTATTTCAATTTTTCCTTCAGTGACTTTCTCTCGGATGAAGAAATGTTTTGTAGAAATGTGTTTTGTTCGTCTATGAAATTCTGGGTTTTGAGCGAGTCTGACAGCTGCAGAATTGTCCACTTGAAGAATAGGAATTTGGTTCAGTTGAATAATACCTTTAAACAACCGGCATAGCCAAATTATTTCTTTAGCTGCTTCATTTGCTGCTACTATTTCGGCTTCAGTTGTAGATGTTGCAACCATTGCTTGCCTTTGACTCAACCAAGAAATAGCACCCCCTGCGTGAGTAATAACTACACCAGAAGTTGATCGTCCAGTCTTTGCGCATCCACCGAAATCTGCATCACTATAACATTCTAATATACCTCTTTTAATATTTTGCCGATATTCAATTCCCAAGCTCAGAGTCCCAGCTATGTATCGGAATACTCTTTTTACTCGAGTGACATCTTCTGTAGTTGGATTCTCTAGAGATCTCGACAGGAATCCTATGCTATATGCCAAGTCTGGTCTCGTTCCCACCATAAGATACATTAGAGCACCAACTGCCTGACGGTAAGGGAAGTTATGCTTTTCTGTTTCATCTTTCCCTGTTTTCGTGGTTTCAGCAGATTTCACCATTGGTGTCGAAATTGGCTTGCACTCCGTAAATTGGAATCTTTTCAGGATTTTCCTTGCATGTGCTTCTTGGCTGATTTTTATTCTGTCTTCTTTTTGTTCAATTTCTAGTCCCAAAAAGAACGATGCTTTCTTTGAAACTATCTTGAATTCATTTTTCAGCTCTTCAATGAATACATCAAGTTCGTATTGATCAGTTGATCCAACTAGCCCATCGTCTACATAGAGAACAAGTATAATTTTCTTTCCGTTTCTCTCCCTCATATACAAACAAGGATCAGCATCACTAATAGTCTAAGAGCCGGAAGCAAATTTTGGGAGTGGAGGTATAACCAAAATTAATTAACATGCATGTGTAGATATACGCAATACTATTCCAAATCCAACCGTCTGGCAGGTTTTTTTTTCAGCCAGGGGTGGGGGAGGGCGTTTGAAAACGCTAATTTTTCCACTTTTTGTGTTGATGGTATAACCACTTCAATTTATATATAAAATACAGAGAATTGTGTCCTTATTCCGAATACATAGGTCCCAGACGATTCACTTTCAGCTTTCCCCTTGCCAGACGCCCCCCAAAGTGGGCGAAAAATCAACTTTTGGAGTTTAAGGTATAACCAAATGAATGATACATCAAAAACTCAGAAAAATTCTTCTGATTGCAAATATATAGGTCCCAGACGTTTTGGTTTCAGCCTTGGCCCTGCCAGACGGCTCTCAAGTATCCAAAAATGCAAGAAAAATAACTTTTTCTATTTGAGGTATAACCAAATGATTGATACACCAAAAAATCAGAAAAAATCTCCTGATTACGAAAATATAGGTCTCAGACGTTTTGTTTTCAGCCATGACCCTGCCAGACGTCATTTCAGTATCCTCAAAATGCATTTTTTTAATGAAACCCTCAAAAACTGTTTTCTTTTCATATATAACCATAAGCTAGTCACATCAAAATATTCTGCCATTCTCCCTCATTACGAGCATATAGGTCCCGGACGTTTTAGTTTTAGCCTTGAGCGTGCCAGACGACATTTCAATATACTCAAAATGTATTTTTCTAATGTAATTCTCAATAACTTTTTTCTTTCCATATATAACCATTAGCTGGTCACAGTAAAATATTCTGCCATTTTCCCACATTACGAACATATATGTCCCAGACGTTTTGTTTTCAGCCATGACCCTGCCAGACGACATTTTAATATCCTCAAAATGCATTTCTCTAATGTATACCTCAATAACTTTTTTCTTTCCATATATAACCATTAGCAGGTCACAGTAAAATATTCTGCCATTCTCCCACATTACGAACATATATGTCCCAGACGTTTTGTTTTCAGCCATGACCCTGCCAGACGACATTTTAATATCCTCAAAATGCATTTTTTTAATGTAAGTCTCAATAACTTTTTTCTTTTCATACATAACCATACGCTGGTCACATTAAAACATTCTGCCATTTTCACTCATTACGAGCATATAGGTCCCAGACGTTTTGTGTTCATCCTTCAGCCTGCCAGACGACATTTCAATTTCCTAAAATGGCAATTTTCTAATGTAAACCTCCACAACTTTTTTCTTTCTATATATAACCATAAGCTGGTCACACTTCAATATTCTGCCATTCTTCCACACTACGAGCATATATGTCCCAGACGTTTTGTTTTCAGCCATGACCCTGCCAGACGACATTTTAATATCCTCAAAATGCATTTCTCTAATGTATACCTCAATAACTTTTTTCTTTCCATATATAACCATTAGCTGGTCACACTTAAATATTCTGCCATTCTCCCACATTACGAGCATATAGGTCCCAGACGCTTTGTTTTCAGCCTTGAGCCTGCCAGACGACATTTCAATATACTCAAAATGCATTTCTCTAATGTATACCTGATAACTTTTTTCTTTCCATATATAACCATTAGCTGGTCACAGTAAAATATTCTGCCATTCTCCCACATTACGAACATATATGTCCCAGACGTTTTGTTTTCAGCCATGACCCTGCCAGACGACATTTTAATATCCTCAAAATGCATTTTTTTAATGTAAGTCTCAATAACTTTTTTCTTTTCATACATAACCATACGCTGGTCACATTAAAACATTCTGCCATTTTCACTCATTACGAGCATATAGGTCCCAGACGTTTTGTGTTCATCCTTCAGCCTGCCAGACGACATTTCAATTTCCTAAAATGGCAATTTTCTAATGTAAACCTCCACAACTTTTTTCTTTCTATATATAACCATAAGCTGGTCACACTTCAATATTCTGCCATTCTTCCACACTACGAGCATATATGTCCCAGACGTTTTGTTTTCAGCCATGACCCTGCCAGACGACATTTTAATATCCTCAAAATGCATTTCTCTAATGTATACCTCAATAACTTTTTTCTTTCCATATATAACCATTAGCTGGTCACACTTAAATATTCTGCCATTCTCCCACATTACGAGCATATAGGTCCCAGACGCTTTGTTTTCAGCCTTGAGCCTGCCAGACGACATTTCAATATACTCAAAATGCATTTCTCTAATGTATACCTCAATAACTTTTTTCTTTCCATATATAACCATTAGCTGGTCACACTAAAGTATTCTTGCATTTTCCCTCATAACGAGCATATAGGTCCCTGACGTTTTGTTTTCAGCCTTGAGTCTGCCAGACGACATAATGAGGCTTACATTAGAAAAATGCATTTTGAGTATAATGAAATGTCGTCTGGCAGGGTCATGGCTGAAAACAAAACGTCTGGGACATATATGCTCGTAATGTGGGAGAATGGCAGAATATTTTACTGTGACCAGCTAATGGTTATATATGGAAAGAAAAAAGTTATTGAGACTTACATTAAAAAAATGCATTTTGAGGATACTGAAATGACGTCTGGCAGGGTCATGGCTGAAAACAAAACATCTGGGACCTATATGCTCGTAATGTTGGAGAATGGCAGAATATTTACGTGTGACCAGCTTATGGTTATATATAGAAAGAAAAAAGTTGTGGAGGTTTACATTAGAAAATTGCAATTTGAGAATATTGAAATGTCATCTGGCAGGCTCAAGGCTGAACACAAAACGTCTGGGACCTATATGCTCGTAATGAGGGAAAATGGCAGAATATTTTAATGTGACGAGCTTATGGTTATGTATGAAAAGAAAAAAGTTATTGAGACTTACATTAAAAAAATGCATTTTGAGGATATTAAAGTGTCGTCTGGCAGGGTCATGGCTGAAAACAAAACGTCTGGGACATATATGTTCGTAATGTGGGAGAATGGCAGAATATTTTAATGTGACCAGCTAATGGTTATATATGGAAAGAAAAAAGTTATTGAGAATTAGAAAAATACATTTTGAGTATATTGAAATGTCGTCTGGCACGCTCAAGGCTGAAACTAAAACGTCCGGGACCTATATGCTCGTAATGAGGGAGAATGGCAGAATATTTTGATGTGACCAGCTTATGGTTATATATGAAAAGAAAACAGTTTTTGAGGGTTTCATTAAAAAAATGCATTTTGAGGATACTGAAATGACGTCTGGCAGGGTCATGGCTCAAAACAAAACGTCTGAGACTTATATTTTCGTAATCAGGAGATTTTTTCTGATTTTTTGGTGTATCAATCATTTGGTTATACCTCAAATAGAAAAAGTTATTTTTCTTGCATTTTTTGGATACTTGAGAGCCGTCTGGCAGGGCCAAGGCTGAAACCAAAACGTCTGGGACCTATATATTTGCAATCAGAAGAATTTTTCTGATTTTTTGATGTATCATTCATTTGGTTATACCCTAAACTCCAAAAGTTGATTTTTCGCCCACTTTGGTGGGCGTCTGGCAAGGGGAAAGCTGAAAGTGAATCGTCTGGGACCTATGTATTCGGAATAAGGACACAATTCTCTGTCATTTATATATAAATTGAAGTGGTTATACCATCAACACAAAAATTGGAAAAATTAGCGTTTTCTAACGCCCACCCCCACCCCCGGCTGAAAAAAAAACCTGCCAGACGGTTGGATTTGGTATAGTATTGCGTATATCTACACATGCATGTTAATTAATTTTGGTTATACCTCCACTCCCAAAATTTGCTGCCGGCTCTCGGTCTAGTCTAAGAGCCGGAAGCAAATTTTGGGAGTGGAGGTATAACCAAAATTAATTAACATGCATGTGTAGATATACGCAATACTATTCCAAATCCAACCGTCTGGCAGGTTTTTTTTTCAGCCAGGGGTGGGGGAGGGCGTTTGAAAACGCTAATTTTTCCACTTTTTGTGTTGATGGTATAACCACTTCAATTTATATATAAAATACAGAGAATTGTGTCCTTATTCCGAATACATAGGTCCCAGACGATTCACTTTCAGCTTTCCCCTTGCCAGACGCCCCCCAAAGTGGGCGAAAAATCAACTTTTGGAGTTTAAGGTATAACCAAATGAATGATACATCAAAAACTCAGAAAAATTCTTCTGATTGCAAATATATAGGTCCCAGACGTTTTGGTTTCAGCCTTGGCCCTGCCAGACGGCTCTCAAGTATCCAAAAATGCAAGAAAAATAACTTTTTCTATTTGAGGTATAACCAAATGATTGATACACCAAAAAATCAGAAAAAATCTCCTGATTACGAAAATATAGGTCTCAGACGTTTTGTTTTCAGCCATGACCCTGCCAGACGTCATTTCAGTATCCTCAAAATGCATTTTTTTAATGAAACCCTCAAAAACTGTTTTCTTTTCATATATAACCATAAGCTAGTCACATCAAAATATTCTGCCATTCTCCCTCATTACGAGCATATAGGTCCCGGACGTTTTAGTTTTAGCCTTGAGCGTGCCAGACGACATTTCAATATACTCAAAATGTATTTTTCTAATGTAATTCTCAATAACTTTTTTCTTTCCATATATAACCATTAGCTGGTCACAGTAAAATATTCTGCCATTTTCCCACATTACGAACATATATGTCCCAGACGTTTTGTTTTCAGCCATGACCCTGCCAGACGACATTTTAATATCCTCAAAATGCATTTCTCTAATGTATACCTCAATAACTTTTTTCTTTCCATATATAACCATTAGCAGGTCACAGTAAAATATTCTGCCATTCTCCCACATTACGAACATATATGTCCCAGACGTTTTGTTTTCAGCCATGACCCTGCCAGACGACATTTTAATATCCTCAAAATGCATTTTTTTAATGTAAGTCTCAATAACTTTTTTCTTTTCATACATAACCATACGCTGGTCACATTAAAACATTCTGCCATTTTCACTCATTACGAGCATATAGGTCCCAGACGTTTTGTGTTCATCCTTCAGCCTGCCAGACGACATTTCAATTTCCTAAAATGGCAATTTTCTAATGTAAACCTCCACAACTTTTTTCTTTCTATATATAACCATAAGCTGGTCACACTTCAATATTCTGCCATTCTTCCACACTACGAGCATATATGTCCCAGACGTTTTGTTTTCAGCCATGACCCTGCCAGACGACATTTTAATATCCTCAAAATGCATTTCTCTAATGTATACCTCAATAACTTTTTTCTTTCCATATATAACCATTAGCTGGTCACACTTAAATATTCTGCCATTCTCCCACATTACGAGCATATAGGTCCCAGACGCTTTGTTTTCAGCCTTGAGCCTGCCAGACGACATTTCAATATACTCAAAATGCATTTCTCTAATGTATACCTGATAACTTTTTTCTTTCCATATATAACCATTAGCTGGTCACAGTAAAATATTCTGCCATTCTCCCACATTACGAACATATATGTCCCAGACGTTTTGTTTTCAGCCATGACCCTGCCAGACGACATTTTAATATCCTCAAAATGCATTTTTTTAATGTAAGTCTCAATAACTTTTTTCTTTTCATACATAACCATACGCTGGTCACATTAAAACATTCTGCCATTTTCACTCATTACGAGCATATAGGTCCCAGACGTTTTGTGTTCATCCTTCAGCCTGCCAGACGACATTTCAATTTCCTAAAATGGCAATTTTCTAATGTAAACCTCCACAACTTTTTTCTTTCTATATATAACCATAAGCTGGTCACACTTCAATATTCTGCCATTCTTCCACACTACGAGCATATATGTCCCAGACGTTTTGTTTTCAGCCATGACCCTGCCAGACGACATTTTAATATCCTCAAAATGCATTTCTCTAATGTATACCTCAATAACTTTTTTCTTTCCATATATAACCATTAGCTGGTCACACTTAAATATTCTGCCATTCTCCCACATTACGAGCATATAGGTCCCAGACGCTTTGTTTTCAGCCTTGAGCCTGCCAGACGACATTTCAATATACTCAAAATGCATTTCTCTAATGTATACCTCAATAACTTTTTTCTTTCCATATATAACCATTAGCTGGTCACACTAAAGTATTCTTGCATTTTCCCTCATAACGAGCATATAGGTCCCTGACGTTTTGTTTTCAGCCTTGAGTCTGCCAGACGACATAATGAGGCTTACATTAGAAAAATGCATTTTGAGTATAATGAAATGTCGTCTGGCAGGGTCATGGCTGAAAACAAAACGTCTGGGACATATATGCTCGTAATGTGGGAGAATGGCAGAATATTTTACTGTGACCAGCTAATGGTTATATATGGAAAGAAAAAAGTTATTGAGACTTACATTAAAAAAATGCATTTTGAGGATACTGAAATGACGTCTGGCAGGGTCATGGCTGAAAACAAAACATCTGGGACCTATATGCTCGTAATGTTGGAGAATGGCAGAATATTTACGTGTGACCAGCTTATGGTTATATATAGAAAGAAAAAAGTTGTGGAGGTTTACATTAGAAAATTGCAATTTGAGAATATTGAAATGTCATCTGGCAGGCTCAAGGCTGAACACAAAACGTCTGGGACCTATATGCTCGTAATGAGGGAAAATGGCAGAATATTTTAATGTGACGAGCTTATGGTTATGTATGAAAAGAAAAAAGTTATTGAGACTTACATTAAAAAAATGCATTTTGAGGATATTAAAGTGTCGTCTGGCAGGGTCATGGCTGAAAACAAAACGTCTGGGACATATATGTTCGTAATGTGGGAGAATGGCAGAATATTTTAATGTGACCAGCTAATGGTTATATATGGAAAGAAAAAAGTTATTGAGAATTACATTAGAAAAATACATTTTGAGTATATTGAAATGTCGTCTGGCACGCTCAAGGCTGAAACTAAAACGTCCGGGACCTATATGCTCGTAATGAGGGAGAATGGCAGAATATTTTGATGTGACCAGCTTATGGTTATATATGAAAAGAAAACAGTTTTTGAGGGTTTCATTAAAAAAATGCATTTTGAGGATACTGAAATGACGTCTGGCAGGGTCATGGCTCAAAACAAAACGTCTGAGACTTATATTTTCGTAATCAGGAGATTTTTTCTGATTTTTTGGTGTATCAATCATTTGGTTATACCTCAAATAGAAAAAGTTATTTTTCTTGCATTTTTTGGATACTTGAGAGCCGTCTGGCAGGGCCAAGGCTGAAACCAAAACGTCTGGGACCTATATATTTGCAATCAGAAGAATTTTTCTGATTTTTTGATGTATCATTCATTTGGTTATACCCTAAACTCCAAAAGTTGATTTTTCGCCCACTTTGGTGGGCGTCTGGCAAGGGGAAAGCTGAAAGTGAATCGTCTGGGACCTATGTATTCGGAATAAGGACACAATTCTCTGTCATTTATATATAAATTGAAGTGGTTATACCATCAACACAAAAATTGGAAAAATTAGCGTTTTCTAACGCCCACCCCCACCCCCGGCTGAAAAAAAAACCTGCCAGACGGTTGGATTTGGTATAGTATTGCGTATATCTACATATGCATGTTAATTAATTTTGGTTATACCTCCACTCCCAAAATTTGCTGCCGGCTCTCGGTCTATAACTTTGAATCCTAGTTTGGAAATGAAGCTCCCAAAACGCTTGTTCCAACACCTTGATGACTGTTTGAGCCCATACAAACTTTTCTTTAGCTCACATACCTTATCAGTACCATCTTCGTATCCTTCAGGTTGCTTCATGTAAATGACTTCTTCTAAATTTCCATACAAGAAAGCTGTTGACACATCAAACTGGATCAGATGCATCTTCTCACTTGCAGCAATACTGAGAACTGATCTAATAGTCCCTAACTTTGTTACCGGACTAAAAGTCTGACTATAGTCAATACCTTCACGTTGACTAAAACCTTTAGCCACTAGTCTTGCTTTGTACTTATCGATGCTGCCATCCGGATTATTTTTCAAACAATAAACCCACTTGCAAGGGATTGCTTTTGCACCTCTCGGTAAATGCGTCAGCCTCCAAGTTTGATTTTCCTTTAATGATGCCATTTCTCTTTCCATAGCTTTTATCCAGTCTGTTTTTTCTTTGCTATTAACTGCTTCTTTGTAGGTTTCAGGGTTTGATGAAGAGTTGACATAATCTTCCGCTGCCATAACATAATCGTTAAGATTCTGAGGTTTTCTTATTCTAGATCGATCTCTTAGTCGTATGTTTTCTATCTGCTGCGGGGTATCATTTTGTTCATTTTCAAAACTGCTATCTCTCCCAGTTTCGTACTCGTCTGAATATATGCTACTTCCTGCACTTTCTGGTTCTTCTAGTTGTTCTTTACTGCTTGATTCAACGTCTCGAAGTGTTAGTTTTATTGCCTTTTCACATATAGTTGGATTTTCCTGAAACTTTACATCTCTTGATAGGATAACTTTATTTTCTTCCTTGATGTATATTCTATACCGCTCATCACCGTCATATCCCACAAGGTATCCTTTAACAGCTTTTCTGTCCATTTTCTTCCTCTTTTGGACTGGAATATGAGTGAAACATGTCGATCCAATTATTCTCAAATGCTTAATTCTAGGCTTCTTTCCAATCCACAATTCGTATGGAGTTACACCATCTACTGAAGACTTTCCAGTTCTGTTCAGTATGTACACTGCAGAATTTGTAAGTTCCGCCCAAATTGCTTCTGGATAATTAACTTCGGTGCTTGAGTACTTGAAAGTTCTTGCCATCTCTACCAGAGTTCGGTTTTCACGTTCGCTGCTGCCATTCTGTTCAGGTGTGTAAGGCGCTGTCAGTCTCTGCGTGATACCATTAGAGCGAAGAATCTGTTTGACTTCTGTGTTGTCAAATTCACCACCATTGTCACTCAGTAGCTCTTTTATGGAATGACCCAACATCTTTGCGTGCGCAATAACATCTTTCAGAACGTGCTTGACATCAGATTTGTGTTCTATGGCAAAGCCATATCGAAATTTGGAGTAGCTATCCTTGAACACAACCAGATACTTTTTCTTCTTTAAAGAGTCGCTAAAAGGTCCGCATACGTCCGTTGACATCAGCTCTCCTGGTGTTGTCGCTTTTCTTCTTGTTCCGAACGGTAATCTGTGTGCTTTACCATAGATGCACGGTTCACATATATTCTGGTCCAATTTGACTTTGATGCCCAACTCTTTTTCAAGCATCTGTTTGACATGTCTCTTATCTTGATGCCCCCATCGTTCATGATAAAGCTGTAGTGTTGTGTCATCTCCAACGGCTACATTAAATTGAATTCCAGTCTTCAGTTTTGAAACAATTGGTTTGATAGCTGCTTTGTATAACGATCCGTTCACTTGACGACTTCCGCATAGCACAGCTTTGCCATCCACTTCAAGCCAGCACTTTGTAGCTGAGGACTTAAAGATACTATTTTGGTTTCTATCCTGAGCAGCCAAAACCGAAAATAAATTTCTTGATATTGCTGGAACATACCAAACGTCGTTCAATGTCACTAGCTTATTGTTGTGAGTTGATTCCACTTTTATTGTTCCTGTTCCAATAGCACTAAGAGTTTCTTTTCCAGCCGCTTGAATTCTACAAGGACTTTCAAACTCCTCAAAATCAACAAACCAGTCTTGACAGTTGGTAACATGCCTTGTTGCCCCATTATCAATCCACCAATCCATTGAATTTTGCTCTGTTGTGTATGCTTTATTGCAGACCGACACAAGAGAAGCGTTGGTGTCGACTAAGTTACCTTGGTTGCTGCTTGATATTTTGCCTTTATTTGGTCTTCCTTCAGCGATCCACTTTCTGCAGTCTCGAACCCAGTGTCCTTTCTTCTTACAAAAATTGCAAATATCCTCTTTTTTGTTTCGGGTATTATTTGACTTTTGTGGATTCTCTTGTTTCTTCTTGTCAAATCGTGCTATTAGCGCCTCTTGAGCCAAGTTTTCGCCATCTTCTCTATTTCTGAAGTTTCTTTCATACATACATAATTGCATCGTCAATTCGTCGAATGTTTTATCTTCATCTTTCGTGAGTAACATCCAGCTTGATCTGAAAGTTTCAAACGAACTTGGCAAAATATGCAAAACTTTACATACTAGCATTAAGTCGGGTAATGCCTTCTCGTTTTTCGCTTTCAGACCTCCATTTAATTCGTTCCACAAACTTCGCAATTTCGCAATATGTGTGGAAACATCTTGACTTGAATTCCAGCCGAATGCAAAAAGATCAGTGCATATCTTAAACAGTTGATCTTTGGAAGTTGCTTCGAATTGTTGCCTTAGTGCATTCCATGTATCGTGTGCGGTTACTTTATCCATAATTTTTTGATATACTGCATCCGTTACTGAGCTTGTTATCATCGATTTCGCATAGCTGTTTGCTTTTCGATATAAATTGCTCTTTTCCTTGTGTTGATTGATTTCGTCTGGCTTGGGAACCCCTTCTAAAGGCTCTGGCTTCTTGAGAATCCCATCAATGGCATCTAGAGCTCCTTCATGGTAGTCTAGCAAATCTCTAATTTTTCTTTTCCAAACAGGCCAATCTGACTCACTAGCCAAAAGTTTGATATTCTTCGATAAATCCATTCTTAGGAATTCAGATGATTCTTCAACAATCAATTACGAAAATTCGATTTAAATTAAAACAATTTATTAATACTCGCGACTAGGCCCATAACCTATTGTTTTTTATGGATTGAATATTAAATAAATCGTATTTAATTTAAATAAAAATTCTTTATTAGTATAACTGAACATTAGAAAAGATTTGATAAGAATGATAAAACTTGAAATACAATTTTTGAGCTATATTATAAAACAAACTTAATTAAAATATAAAAACTAAGTTCTAAAAATGTAAAGTATATAAATTAAAACAACACAAGTTATAAATAACTTCAACAAAGAATTGGAGATCCATACCATAACCAGTGACACTGCAATACCCAACAGCACGAGATATGCATATGAGGCCAATACACCAACAACATACACAGTATGTTGTTGCGTGGCCGATCATTTATTATCAAAAAAAAAAAAATTTGTAAAGTGCTATCTTACTGATATGACACAAATAACAACACACATTTTGCAAACACACAAAATGTACAAAGCAAAAGTAACGCAGATAATAAATCCAAAAACACACGAAAACAACCCTATAGAAATTCACCTTCCGTTTATCCACACAAATGCAACACAGAAAGATTTTTTTTATTTTGTTTTTATTAAAGTTCTATGCTAACTATCCAAAAGGACAGCAAGTCGAACCAACAGAATATACACATTTGTATACATAATTATCCTAGCAAAGGTAGGTATATTGCAGTGATGCAATAAACCATTTGCCAAACTAATAAAACTTAAAACTAAACTACCACGAAAATAGAAACAACACGAGTAGATACAAATACGAACTAAAATACACAAACAACAAAAAATAACTCACGACACGGCGGACGGGACGATCGTCGTCACTGAAAATTTGTAGCTGGTGCTTTGTGTCCTCTGTAGGGAAGTTGTTGAGGTCTTCTTGTTGTCGTAGGATCCGTGTTATTTTGTTGGGATTATTTGGGATGGCTATGGGGTAGGTAGGGATGATTCTGTCGCTATAGTGATCATCCATAGATCCTTGTTGCTGAAAAAATGACCTGAAAGAAAAAGAAAAGAAAAGTTATTGAGATACAGGGATGGGATATTGCCACCGGAGCCTGTCTATTGAACTGCCTGGCTTATGTTCAAGCAGGAATGTTGGTTAAACAGTCTCTGGTGACAAAATATGTACTCATCTTTATGAGAATCCAAGTAGAGGTTGTTGGGGGTTGCGTTGATGGCCCATGAAGGTATATATATCTGAAAGAAAAAAGAAAAAAGAAAGAATTAGCAAGAATAAAAATATGCAAGGGAATTGCATGGATTTCCCTTTGGTAAACAAAGTACTTACCGTCATCCGCGTTGCTCCTGGTTCATCACTTGGGCTATATATTCCTGTATATTTTATTTTATAGGCAAGGTGATGGTCGTAAATAATTCCGCAATTGCTTACTTGCTGGTTATTTTGCCCTATAAATTGGTTTCAATTACCAAGAACTTTAACAATTAAAAACTTTCACGAATTTAGACAAAATGACATTTAGATGACATTTCGAAGTGACGTTTGCGGATGGTCGAATAAGTAAGTAAGTGTTCCGAAAATCAATGAACGCGAAAGCTTTGGAGGATAGAAGAAGTGTTCAAAGAACTTTTAGGCGATCAGTTACATTTGAAAATAGGAAAACTTTATTTAAATTGAGGGAAAAGTGCAATATTTATAGTTTTTAGGTATTAGAAGTAAGAATTATTGGGAAATAGGTTATTATTGTATTATTGTTGAGTTATTTATTACTATTTTATGTTATTTATTTTTATGTTATTAGTTTTGTTGCAGCAACAAAATACGCAAGCTTTATTTTATACACTAATACACATGCATTTTGGGACACAACACTGACAATTTTATAAACAAATACTAAGTTTCAATTAGATAGGTATTAGTGATAAGAGGAATAAAATCTTATGCTTCCAGGCTGCAGAAAGCTTTGAATGCATGAAGGAAAAATTGAATGTAGGCCATAGGGCATCGACCGATGCATTTTTAATCAGATTTAAATCGTTGAAAAAGCAACTAAAGAAACCAACAGTTGCCGACAGTTAACAACGTAAAGACAAAGTTCAGTTTTGCTTTTGTGCGGTATTTCTCTGTATAAGAAGAATTTTTTTTAGTGATAATTTGAATTTTTAAATCACTTAAAAGGAGAAACGCTACAAAAAAAAAAAAAAAAAAAAAAGGCAAATAGATAACAAGAAAGGTGAAAAATACAAATTATAAAGTTAGTGAAAATAAGTTTTAAAATAAAAAAAGACAAAAAATGAATTTTTTTTAGATTTGGGTTACATATTGGAAATCCAACTAAGGTGGTATAGCTAAATTGCTACCATAAGTAATACGAAGTGGGTTAGCTGAAGTGCTACCACAGGAAGTGCTGAGACCCCGTTCGAGGATAGCAGAGGTAGGAATGCACAGTCTATTTTACTGAAGTATCGCCATGATATCTCGTTTCCCACAGGTTTAGGTCAGTGTAGTGACACTCTGGTGGCCAAGGTGACCTATTCGATATATGTATATATATAAGTATATATACATACACACATATATTGGTCCACCAGCCCAAGTGGAAACTGGCCTATGCATACGTTTTAACGCTAGGCAATAGATCTAGGCCTCTGCAGGTTTTCTTTTACCCCAAAGTGGTTTTAAACCAATAAAAGAAGGTGGAAGCGGTAAAAGAGTTGAGCTCAAAACCACGAGAATTTGAAGTTTTGGATTGGTGGCTCGCTGTGGTGCTGGGGGTGGTATTTAACCTTTGAAGGGTATACAAAAGGGCCCTTACACTGGTCGTGGAAGGCTGCTGCTACAAAAATTTTTTTTTGTCCCTTCTGGACTAATTATAATTTTTTTTTGTTTGGTTAATTTTCAATTCTAATATCTTTTTGCTAATTTTTTTGAGTTTCTTATTTAAATTTAATTTTTTTTTAATGAATTTTTTTAACGTAAATTTCAAAGTGTAAAAGAAAAAAAAAAGGAAATTAATAAGAGAAAGTTTAAAAGAGTAAAAGTTAGAGTAATTGAATTGACTAAAAATAGTAAAGAAAAGAGTGTCATAGTGAAAAGTGATAAAAGGTTGTGTATCTCTCTGGACTCTTTGATACATATATGTGCGTACAAAAGCGAGACCTGACCGCAAATAGAAGCCATTTAAACTTGAACGAGCCTACGAAATTCTGTCGACAGGACATCGAAGGACCAATACGAAATTAGTAAGTTTTGTGAAAAGAAAATATATTGATTTATATATATATATATATACATGCATATATGAGTAGTAAGAAGAAAGAAATACTTACACTCCGGTTCATTAGATCTATGACATCTTTATTTTATTATTATTTTATTGAAATTTTTGAATTTTTATCTTAAGAGAATAAGGAAATAAGTAAAAACAATTAGTCTTTTTTGTTTGCAAAATAATTTTTAATATTTTATTAATTTTTTTATTTCTTTTTTTTTTTGAATTTTTTTTTTTAATCATATTAAGTTTTTTAGTATATTTGTACAAATAAATACTAATGAGTGATTTGAAATCAGTTTTTGAACTAAAAGTTTTTTTGAGGAAGTGAAATAGTTTTCTGATGGTGTGCTAGGCAAATATTTTGGTGTGTGGAGGATCGGCTGGGCCGGCGATCGAGAGGAGGGAAGGATGACAACGACACAGTACAATGTGAACTAGGACGTTAAATACGACCTTTGAACAGTGACACATTTCAACACTTCTACTTACATATACGTTTCAAATACAAAATGACAATACAGAACTACATATTGACTGACATATACCTACCTATATTTACAATTACTAACATATACCTACCTGCAATTACATTCATCAGCATATACTTACCTATATAGACCGACTTAACATATACTTACCTGTACTTACCTACATTACTACCCTACTTATACTGAACTTGACTTAATATTTACTTACCTGAATCTACTTACCTACCTGTTGACGTACCTACCTACAAATACTTACTAAACTAACTTACATACCTACCTACATAAGATGACAAAATAAAGCTACTAAACGAATGTTGTGACTGGAGGTTTTAGTTAGGGGCTATCTCTCAGATTCCGGCCAAGAGATAGCGACGGTTGTGTCTTATGATACAAGGGTGGGCAGGCCAAACTTTTGCCAAAAACATCGGGCAAGGCCTTCTGAGGACTCGATGAACCACTGTGTCTGGGAGACAGTGGGGCTGATATTGATTCGTTGGTGGAAGAAGATAGTTTTTTTTATATATAGGGTTTAGTTATAGGTTTAGAATTAGGAACTCTTATGTATATATAATTATACTTATATATATAATTTTGTAATTTTATATAGATGCATATATAGTCATATGCGCATTTATATACACATCTAGAAATTAGGGCTTAGATGATAGGTTAGATTTAGTATATTTTTGCTTCGATGAAGCAAGGCAAACTTGATTTTTCGCCAATGAGTTTGTAGAAGCCTCATCCTTTCTCAGATGCGGTGGCATAGGTAACTATGGTTGTGCGATTCCTTTTCTTTTAGTATTCCTAGCTCCTATTTTCCAACCTTTTCCATTTCCTATCCTATCCTTATACAAAGGCACGATACATTTTTTTGTTTGCTGAGTAGGAAGTGTTTTGGAGAAGGGCAAGAACCACCCCAATCCGTCGAGCTGAGCCGTGCAAAAAGCAAGCGTGCCACTGCCCTTTTCCAGCACCGAAGATGCCTCCGTGGCCAACCCTAACTCGCAACAATGGCGCCCAACGTTGTACAAACGGCTTCGAGATCCATTGGGACTCCAAGGAGATGATTTTTATTTTAAGGTCATCCCCTTGGACTCACAATAATCTCACTCAATTTCATCCTATTATTTTTTTTTTATCCCTATCCTTATCCTATTAGCACAAGCATAGAGACCGTAGAAGCTCTTTGCAAAGTGGAAGATGAAGTTTGGCTGTCCAATCCAACAGGTCTAGAACCAGTGGATTTAGTGAGGTAAAACAGATTCTTTCATTAAGCAAGGAGCGGAATAGATTTTGGGAGCATAACACTTGCAGCTAGCCATACCAGTCAGGTTGACCCAGACGGTTAGAGTGGCGTAAGTGGTGTGTTTCGAAATTCTATTCGTGTGGAGGGTTGTCTCTGTTGCCTAGCCAACCTTCTTTCAGGTTTATCATCAGAAAGAACGAAGTGGTGGGACAATCAGGGATAATCCAAAGCACTCGTCGAGTCACAGAGGCACCAGTCACAACAGTGATTGACTTAGGAAGTTGGACATCGACCAAAAAGAACATAACGAACCAAGATTAACGAAACAAGACCTTTTTACGAAACTCTTACATTAGACACTACTTTTCCCCTCAGATCGTTTGGATACTCAGTTCACCCTTCACACACCTTAAATGAATAATAGAAAACCCAATTGAGAAATATTTCAACTTAATTTTTTTTTGGTTTCAAAAAGTTAACACTCTTAATTTTTTTTTAAATATCTTGTTTTGGTACAAGGTATTTTTGGTATATGAATTTTGAGTTCTCTTAAGATTTTTGAATTTTGATTTTTTTTGTAATTATATAGGATTAGATTTTTGAATTTTTTTAGTTTTTTTTTACTTTGAACGTTAAAGTAAATAATACCTTTTTTTAAATTCTTTTGAATCTTTCTTTTTTTATAATTTCAACAGATTAAAAATTGAATTGTCATTAATCTAAGTTTGAAATTTTGATTTTTTTTTTTTTTGCTTTTGAAACTTAAAGTTTCAAAGTTTCTAAGCCCTGAAAAGATTCAAAGATAACCTTTTCAATTTTAACCTTTTTTTATTTCTGAATTTTTGAACTTATTTTTTTTTGAAACCAAATTTTTGGTATCTGTAAAGATACAAGATTATCTTTAAGTTTTATCTTTTCGTTTAAATTTTTTTTTGAAACCAAAAAAAAAAAAAAAAAATAATTTTTTTTTAATAAAAGAAGCTAGATTTTGTTTTGAAAAGAAAAAAAAAAAAGAAAAGAAAAAAAAAAAAAAAAAAAAAAACCTAAAAATGGACGGCCAATCGTCTGGTGCGGTCAAAAAGAGCACCACGACCAAACGAGGTGCAAAGCCTAAACGAAAAAACCCTAGGCAAGCACCCAGTCCAACTCCGTCGGAAGATGAGCTCAACCACAGCTTATTGCCAAATCCATTTGACGATTTAGATAGGGAAAACCGTGAAGGTAATGGGAAACAGGTAGAAGGGGCTGAAGCACTACCGATAGTGACTCAACCACCAGCTCAAGGGGAAGTAGTTTTACCTCAGGTACTAATTCCGATAGGAGGAGATGAAGACGAGACTAGGGACACAGTGAACAGACTAACGCGAGGACTAGACAGAGAACGATTTTTAATATCACAATCAGACAAGGAAACAGAAAAAGAAGGACTAGACAAAGAAGAGTATGAGATCACTTTGGGGGGAGATAATCTCAAGAAGGCTATAGATTGTGCCGTTTCACGGTCAATTAACGAGAGCCATAGCAAAACAATATCACTTCTTGCAGAACAAGCAAAAAATCTTAAAATTATGCAAAAGATGGTGGAAATGGTGTCAGGCAACATGACGACGATGAGTGATCGTCTACGTATAGTAGAAAAATCTACCCTTGCTGCACATAACAGACAGGAACAGCAAGATGATGTCCTTTTAATTGACCCTGAAGTAAGCCCGCCAAGGGCTCTTTCTCCAAATAGGTCACGACCATCGTGTCACACAAGTAGGACCTGCCATGACCATGGAAAACGAATAGACATCCACAAGCGGGCAATAAAATTTGACGGCACATCAAAAAACATGACTGTGGAAAGTTTTATTTTCAGAATAGAGACTCTACAACGAAAGAACGGGGTCTCAAACGAACAAATTTTTGCGAACTTTCACCACCTAGTTACAGGTGCCGCCGAACGGTGGTATTGGCAGTATATGGAAGAAAATCAGGGAGATGAATATCTCAACTTTTATGATCTCAAGGCAGAATTGTTAAGGCAGTTTAGAAACAGGAAAGGCGACCATGAGATCCTAAGAGCCATAATGGATAGGCGACAACAGCCAAATGAAACATTCGACGAGTTTTACGAAGAAGTGAGGGGTTTGACGCTTCAATTGAAGAACAAACCAAGCGAAAAGGATCTAGTGTCAATGGTTAGGCACAATATCAAAGATAAGGTTGCTACACTGATCTTCGGATGCAATATCAAAGACATACGAGATCTCAGGGAAGAGTGTAGGCGTGCTGAGAAACATCTAGAAACTAGAGATTGGAAAAATAGAAAACAAATTAGTGAAATTGAAGATAGAAGTATATACCGGAGTAGGGCTCAGTCAGCAGAGTCGGAGGATGAATGGGAGGAGCATGTTGCTGCTGTCCAATACAATAGGACGGACAAACCACAAACTAACATTAAAACAGACAAACGACATACTACTTACAAGAACAATGAACGAGACAAAAGGACTGAACTTACGAAAGATAACAACTCGACGTCAGCGGCATGTCCCTCGACGTTTCATGCTCTGACTTGTTTCAGTTGCGGACAGGGAAATCTCTCTTTTAATTGTGCATCTTGCCAGGGAAACCTGAAGGTCGGCAGTGCACCCGGGTCAACTCTGCCGGCGAAGACTTCATTCCCGGAAAAACAGAACCCGGAGAAGTGAAGATACTGAAAAGAGAGACAAGAACATTAGATACATATCCAAACGAAAAAGTGCAATATAAAACCCTACACCAGCGTAAGAAAGAATACGAGGAAGCTAGAAAGCGAATATTCAATGAAGAAATCTCATCAATAGAATCAGTAGAACAAACAACAAGTAGAAACTTTAGGAAAATTCTTAGGCTTAGGGAAAAGTGTGCAATATTTAGGAATAAGAAAAATAAGATAGAAGCTACTGTTTTAGCGATAACAGATGACAATAGGCCCTATGCTAAAGTGGTAGTAAATGGAGAAGAGATGGTAGGCTTACTAGATAGTGGAGCGTCAGTAAGTTGTGTGGGAAAAGGTGCAATAGATTTTATAAAAAGACATGACATACAAGTGACAAAAATGACAGTTGACATAAAAACAGCGGACGGTAAGAATCAACATATTAACGGCAGGTTTAAAACTGATGTCTCATGGGGCGGTAACACCCATGAGCTAGAGTTGTTTGTTGTTCCAAGCCTGCAACAACAGCTCTATCTAGGGGTAGATTTTTGGAGGACTTTTAAAGTTGCTCCAAATATTATAAGCGCTCTTGACTTTCCATCGCCGACGGGAGGGCAAGAGTCTGATCCCATGCGAAAGCTTTCTCCGACACAAGCTGAAGAACTGGAGCGGGTCAAGCTTGCATTTCCTTCTTTCGCAGTGTTGGGATTGGGTAAGACCACGGTCGAAGAACATGTAATTGAGATGGAAGACGACACAATTCCCATCAAACAAAGACATTACCCGATCTCACCTGTCGTTCAGAAGTTGATGTACGCTGAGCTCGATCGAATGCTGGAGTTAGGCGTAATAGAGGAGAGCAATAGCGCTTACAGTTCTCCAGTTGTGCTTGTGAGGAAGCCAGGCAAAAACAGGCTTTGCTTAGATTCAAGGAAGGTGAACGCAGCCACGAAGAAATTTGCGTACCCTCTCCCACATATTGAAGGGATTTTGAGTCGACTTCACGACACGCACTTCATCTCGAGCATCGATTTGAAGGACGCCTTTTGGCAGATTCCTCTGGAGCTCAAGTCAAGAGAGAAGACGGCTTTCACAGTCCCTGGACGACCGTTGTATCAGTTCACGGTGATGCCGTTTGGATTGTGCAACGCCGCCCAGAGAATGAGTAAGCTGATGGACAAAGTCATTCCCGCTCGTTTGAGAGAGAATGTCTTTGTCTATCTCGATGACCTCTTGATTTGCTCTCCGGATTTTGAAACCCATATGAGCGTTCTCAAAGAGGTGGCGAGATGTTTGCGTGAAGCGGGGTTGACTATAAACGTGGAGAAAAGCAAGTTTTGTTTTAAGGAGATCAAGTACTTAGGCTATTTCGTCGGTGATGGATGTCTAAGAACGGATCCCGAAAAGGTTTCTGCTGTGAAGGACTTTCCTGTGCCGAAGACTCCTAAGCAACTCCGTCGATTCTTAGGGATGACGGGTTGGTATAGACGCTTCATTCCAAATTTTGCGTCTATATCAGCCCCAATGACAGACTGTCTGAAGAAAGGGAAGGACTTTGTCATGACAAACGAAGCTTTGACTGCTTTCGAGCAACTAAAAACGACCCTAGTGACAGCACCTATACTGACAAACCCTGACTTCACAAAACATTTTTACATTCAATGCGACGCCTCATCTACTGGCGTAGGGAGTGTTCTGTTCCAGATGGACGAAGAGAACAGAGAGCGACCCATAGCGTTCATGTCTCAGAAGCTTAACCCCGCTCAGCGGAACTACAGCGTAACTGAACTTGAATGCTATGCGGCCGTTTTGTCTGTTAAGAAGTTCCGGGCTTACATTGAAGGATTGCCTTTTACAATCATAACTGACCATGCAAGCCTTAAGTGGCTGATGACTCAGAAGGACTTGAGTGGTCGGCTGGCTCGGTGGAGTTTCAAGCTACAAGGCTTTGACTTCACCATAGAGCACAGAAAGGGAATTCTCAATGTAGTACCGGATACTCTCTCAAGAGTACATATGGATGAGATCGCGACCGAAATGCCAGAAGTTGACTTCAATTCACCATACTTTTCATCAGAAGAGTATGTTGAGTTGAAGAAGACAATAAACGAGAATCAGGATAAACTACCCGACGTCTGTACTTCGGACGGCTTCGTTTACAAACGGACTGACAAACGAACCGGAGACCCTATTCAAGAAGACAGGGCTTGGAAACTCTGGGTACCGAATGAGTTGCGTGGGAGCCTTCTGGCAACAGCGCATGATTCTTTTACCGCAGGGCATGGCGGAATGCACAAAACTCTGGCAAAACTTCGCCAGAGGTATTTCTGGCCAAACATGACTACCGAAGTCAATGAATATGTACAAAACTGTGATATATGCAAATGCAATAAGCCAATGAACTCTATTTCAAGGCCACCCATGGGACAACAAATGATAACCGAACGACCTTTTCAACGACTGTACATTGACTTTTTGGGACCGTACACACGAACGAAGAACGGACATACACATATATTTATAGTATTAGACCACTTCAGTAAATATGTTTTTCTCAAACCAATCCGCAAAGCAACAGCAGCTGAGGTAGTGAAATACCTTGAAGAAAGCGTATTCCATATGTTTGGCGTACCCGAATATATCCATTCTGACAACGGAAAACAATTCGTTTCAGAATTGTTTTCCAGCTTTTTACAAAAGTACGGGGTAAAACACATAAGAACTGCGTTTTACTCGCCCCAAGCAAATGCCTCGGAGCGAGTAAATCGTTCAGTTCTAACTAAAATTCGGTCTTACATCGATGGAGACCAACGCCTATGGGACATGCATGTAAGCAATACTGCATTTTCACTGCGTAGTGTGTTGCATGAAGCAACTAAATTTGAGCCATACTATGCCGTTTTTGGTTCACAAATGATCCAAAACGGAGAAACGTATGAACTGCTTAGGAAACTAGACATGATAAAAGATTCCGAAATCGAAATCACAGATAAAAGTGACAAACAAGCTCTTTTACGAAAGAAAATCTTTGAAAATTTGAATTTAGCTCATCAAAAATCGAAAAAGACTTATAATACGAGAAGTAAAAATGTATCATACAAAGTAGGACAGATAGTGTACAGAAGAAACTTCAAACAAAGTAATTTATTAGATAGATATAACGCGAAACTAGGACCGAAGTTCCTCAAATCTATAGTCTTGAAAACAATTGGCAATTCACTGTATGAATTAGGAAACTTACAAGGCACAAAAGTAGGAGTATATCACGCGAAAGATATTCACACCTAATGACGCACTCGGCTGCTGTTGCTTTCCCCCTAAACTGTGATATGTATGTCGTGTTATGTTGTAGATTATTTATTTAATTATTTCATCTATTTAGGTATTTATTTCATTTATTTATTTATTTATTTATTTATTTATTAACTTATTTATTAATTTTATTTATATATTTGTTTGCTTGTTTACGATACAGCTTTATTTACATATATTATTTATTCACCTTTATGTTTGTTCGTCGTAGCATTTTATTTATTTATTTATTTATTTATTTATTTATTCATTAGTTAGTAGTATTTATTTATTTATTTTATTTACTACACGAGAACTAAAGACTGATAGTATGTAAGAATCGAGAATCTAAGACTGATAGGGTGTAGCAATAGAGAAATAAAGACTGATTAGATTATAATTAATCTTTGTTTCAATGTGAAACTGACAAGTTAATACACACCAAATAGTAATTCACCTTCTATCGAACAAAACATCACATCCCAACAACCTCAACAACGAAAATTCATCCATATAGGAGTAACTTATCTCACAGATAAGCTATTTTATCATAGCCACTTACCTAACTTCTGAGAAATAAAGACTGATTTTTTTTGTGAATAATGTGATATACAAGAGACGAAAAGACTGATTAGCATTAAGAATAACTGCAAAATTCTGATTTTGTGTTTGTTGTAACAAACGCTAACCAAATGTAAAAATACGACAACAAATCCTTCCTTCAAACAAAAACAAGGAACAACAAATAATACACCCACTATGAAATGGAAATGGCCAAACCTCAAGAAAAGTAAAAATTATTTCACATACACCTAAAAGTATGCCCGGCCTTACTATAAAAGTAAACTCAGGGAGTGGACGTACCACACATTGCGAACGGCTATTAAATTTAAAGATAATGAGTGAATCTTCTCAAAATAAATGATCGCCTGGTTTTTTTCGAGGCCAATTTCATCACGACCACTCCGAAATTGGAATCGTGTTTGTTGCGTGGCCGATCATTTATTATCAAAAAAAAAAAAATTTGTAAAGTGCTATCTTACTGATATGACACAAATAACAACACACATTTTGCAAACACACAAAATGTACAAAGCAAAAGTAACGCAGATAATAAATCCAAAAACACACGAAAACAACCCTATAGAAATTCACCTTCCGTTTATCCACACAAATGCAACACAGAAAGATTTTTTTTATTTTGTTTTTATTAAAGTTCTATGCTAACTATCCAAAAGGACAGCAAGTCGAACCAACAGAATATACACATTTGTATACATAATTATCCTAGCAAAGGTAGGTATATTGCAGTGATGCAATAAACCATTTGCCAAACTAATAAAACTTAAAACTAAACTACCACGAAAATAGAAACAACACGAGTAGATACAAATACGAACTAAAATACACAAACAACAAAAAATAACTCACGACACGGCGGACGGGACGATCGTCGTCACTGAAAATTTGTAGCTGGTGCTTTGTGTCCTCTGTAGGGAAGTTGTTGAGGTCTTGTTGTTGTCGTAGGATCCGTGTTGTTTTGTTGGGATTATTTGGGATGGCTATGGGGTAGGTAGGGATGATTCTGTCGCTATAGTGATCATCCATAGATCCTTGTTGCTGAAAAAATGACCTGAAAGAAAAAGAAAAGAAAAGTTATTGAGATACAGGGATGGGATATTGCCACCGGAGCCTGTCTATTGAACTGCCTGGCTTATGTTCAAGCAGGAATGTTGGTTAAACAGTCTCTGGTGACAAAATATGTACTCATCTTTATGAGAATCCAAGTAGAGGTTGTTGGGGGTTGCGTTGATGGCCCATGAAGGTATATATATCTGAAAGAAAAAAGAAAAAAGAAAGAATTAGCAAGAATAAAAATATGCAAGGGAATTGCATGGATTTCCCTTTGGTAAACAAAGTACTTACCGTCATCCGCGTTGCTCCTGGTTCATCACTTGGGCTATATATTCCTGTATGTTTTATTTTATAGGCAAGGTGATGGTCGTAAATAATTCCGCAATTGCTTACTTGCTGGTTATTTTGCCCTATAAATTGGTTTCAATTACCAAGAACTTTAACAATTAAAAACTTTCACGAATTTAGACAAAATGACATTTAGATGACATTTCGAAGTGACGTTTGCGGATGGTCGAATAAGTAAGTAAGTGTTCCGAAAATCAATGAACGCGAAAGCTTTGGAGGATAGAAGAAGTGTTCAAAGAACTTTTAGGCGATCAGTTACATTTGAAAATAGGAAAACTTTATTTAAATTGAGGGAAAAGTGCAATATTTATAGTTTTTAGGTATTAGAAGTAAGAATTATTGGGAAATAGGTTATTATTGTATTATTGTTGAGTTATTTATTACTATTTTATGTTATTTATTTTTATGTTATTAGTTTTGTTGCAGCAACAAAATACGCAAGCTTTATTTTATACACTAATACACATGCATTTTGGGACACAACACTGACAATTTTATAAACAAATACTAAGTTTCAATTAGATAGGTATTAGTGATAAGAGGAATAAAATCTTATGCTTCCAGGCTGCAGAAAGCTTTGAATGCATGAAGGAAAAATTGAATGTAGGCCATAGGGCATCGACCGATGCATTTTTAATCAGATTTAAATCGTTGAAAAAGCAACTAAAGAAACCAACAGTTGCCGACAGTTAACAACGTAAAGACAAAGTTCAGTTTTGCTTTTGTGCGGTATTTCTCTGTATAAGAAGAATTTTTTTTAGTGATAATTTGAATTTTTAAATCACTTAAAAGGAGAAACGCTACAAAAAAAAAAAAAAAAAAAAAAAGGCAAATAGATAACAAGAAAGGTGAAAAATACAAATTATAAAGTTAGTGAAAATAAGTTTTAAAATAAAAAAAGACAAAAAATGAATTTTTTTTAGATTTGGGTTACATATTGGAAATCCAACTAAGGTGGTATAGCTAAATTGCTACCATAAGTAATACGAAGTGGGTTAGCTGAAGTGCTACCACAGGAAGTGCTGAGACCCCGTTCGAGGATAGCAGAGGTAGGAATGCACAGTCTATTTTACTGAAGTATCGCCATGATATCTCGTTTCCCACAGGTTTAGGTCAGTGTAGTGA